>NMUG010001937.1:0-16819 GCA_002855965.1 Monotropa hypopitys | reverse complement strand
AATCGAATGCGGAAACCTAAGTTCATCCTTTCTTTGAAAATGATTTTGTAATTTTTAACACATAAAGCGACAGGCCGGTAGGACGAATTGAACTAAGTCTTCAAAGAAATTGTTCCTTTGGAAAGCCGATTGTTGTGCAGACATCAGTTCTAACTTCACTACTGTTCAGACATATTTTGTAGTTTTGACTGACTCCGGAGAGTGTTTCTGTGTGTATGTGTTTTGTTGGCTTTTCCTTTATACATTTTTGTCGTAACTCCCTTTTGGGTTAATAGTTATGATGTATGCTTTTTGTTTTTATTCCGATTTTGTTATGGTCCCCTCTCGAGTTTTAACCGTACTGATTGATCCATTTTTGCTGTAGTCCCCTCTCGAGTTTTAACTACACCGGATTTATATCCCCTTTGTTTTGCCATGATTCCCTTTCGGGTTTTAACCATGTGGGGTTTTTCGATCTTGCCATAGTTTTCCTTCTTAAATTTTAACTATGCTAGATGATGATTTTTTTTGAAAATGATTCGGATTTTGACTTCGACAAGGCATAAACTTTTTGACTAAGGTTCGATGATTTTGACTGAGCATGAGCACTTCCATTGTAAGGAGAGACTAAAAAATTTAGAAAGACATAAGTAGAGATCTTTTGTAGAATTCTCTTTTTTGTTTGTGTAAAGGGGGTAGCGATTTTTTTGTGATCAAAGTATAAATATGATGATAATAGTTTTTTTTAATCGCTCTCGTCAGATAATAGGAGAAAATAAAATTTGTATTGAAGCCTCGAAATAGAGAGTGGAAATGCTACTACACTTAAATTTCACCGGATCAATTGTCAATAAGATGATATCTTATATCGAAGTCAGAATTTAATCATTGAATTTAGAAGAAACTGCTACTAATTAGATATAGTAGAGTTCTAGCATAACAAAATTAAGAGGAAAAGGGAACTCGGGTCCATCCATATCTGCTAGGATGACGGCTACGCCTGATAGCGCCTTGGCCACGATGAAGGGTCCTTGAAAATTGGGGAAGAACTTCCCTTTTGCTTTGTTTTGAATGGGAAGAACTTGTTTCAAGACCAAGCCGCTTTGTAGTAAGACTTTTAACCGTGTATGTTTGTCGAAGCTTTTGGAGATTCTCCATTGATAGTACTGAGAATGGAAGACTGTTGCTAGTCTTTTTTCGTCTAGATTCTCTATCCAGCCTTGGAATGACGAGATTCGTTTTTTTTTTGGACTGAGGATGGTTTTGTAGCCATGGACTGGGGAACACTATGTTGCCCCAGTAGAAATCTGTATAGATGTCTGATAGCCGCTTTGAAGACTCGGTGGTATAGATGAGATAGATCTCTGTAAAATTTGGGCTTGATGCCTTCTGTTTTCTTTTCACATTATTTGTCGGCTTCTTATTAGATCCTAATCCAATTTGTTCTTGAAGTCTTACTCTCGAAGTGCGAAAATCTATTTGACCATTTCCAATGTGAAAGGATGAACGTTCGGTTGTATTTTTTTTTAAATTTGTTATTCGAATGATATCTTATCAGAGAAGATAAATGAACAGAATATATGAAACTTTTCTTGACATATAAATGTAACACGATAGAAGAACATATATCATACAAATGTACAGTTTATCTACATTCTGTAACAGAAAACAATACATAAAGTAAACAGTATGCATAAGTTGTCGTGGTTTACTGGGTGACACGGGCTTGGGGGACGGGCAGACCGTCCACTTTTTGGTGATGGAGGATTGATGACGGTGGTTTGCAACATGCCAGTCATTCAAGCAAATCCTCCTCGAGATCTCCCTATTCTTCTTTGGGCGTGGCCATGAACGGGAAGTCTTCGATACTCGGGTTGGCTGTCGTAGCGTCGAGGATGCATTAGCCTCTACCGAGTCGATGATCCCGGCGTCGATAAGGTCTTGCACCTTGTGTTTGAGAGTCCGGCAATTTTTGACGGTATGGCCCATTTGGTTGGAATGAAAGATGCATCGTAAGTCCGTTCGAAAATGCATGGGGAGAGGATTTGGTAGAGGGCGTGAAGGAATAAGGTCCAGGTGCCCTAAAGAGCTCAGGAAGGACAACACTTCGGTCATTGGGATTGCCAATGGAGTGAAGCTCTGGTTTTATTGTGGGCCTCTTGCTAAACCCAGAAGGGAGACCTTGTGTGGCCTGGGATGCTGACTTTGCATCGAGTGATAGGAAGGAGATTCATATTGGCCAGGGTTTCTGGGCTTCTGATATGGTGAATGTGTATGGAATGGCCTGTCATGGTTTTAAAATGGGTTTGAAGATGAGGGGGAGTAGGCATCCCTGTTTCCGGTAAATGATTGTGACAGAGGAGCTTGCAATTGGACAAGCTGGCTAAGGAGTGCTCGATTGGTAATTTGAAGCTCTTGGTTCTCCCTTTGGAGTGCTTCAAAATTGCCCCAGAAAGCTGACTCTGGCTCGCTACCGCACTGTGGGCAATACTTCCTTTTGGCCATCATTTTGGCATAAGATCTGATGATTCTACTATATGAGAGATCTGGACGGGTCATGTCTGTACCTGTATGGCAACACTATACTCAGATCAGTATATAAGGAAAATATCTTTAAGGGTATTGGAGATGTATGGACTTCCTTTGAGATTTATAATTCAAGACATACCTCGGATATGGAGTCTGGAGGATAGTCTTAGATTTTGTAAATTCTCGGAAGATTATTGAAATAATAAGTTCGTAATCTATTTTTTACCAATACTCCTAGAGACGCTAATGATTTACGATATCTAACAGATATATGCGTAAAAGAGAAGCCTTTGGGATGGTTGGAGACGTATGGACTTCCTTTTTAATTTAAAATTCGAGATGTGCCTCTGACATGGAGTCTGGAGGGTGTTCTCGGATTTGTAAATTTACTAGGAGATTTTGTTTGAAAAATGACAAGTCCATAGTCTATCTCGACCAACATCCTTAAAGATGCTAATGTATTTTAAAAACTTCGGGTATTTAGCAAGTATGAATATAAGGATTTCCCTCGGAATATAAATGTTTCCCTAAAACAGTAAGTAGGGTTTTTGGCTAACTCTTTTTTCTGGGCAATCTATATGTTGTATGAAGCTATGTTGGTTGATAAGGTTTAATGGCTCTCAAATCTTCAGACCTCCGGCTCCGTTAGGGTAACCATTGCAGAGTCGGTGATTTGGTTGGAGTGCCTCATTTCGGCCACAAACGTTTTAGGGTCGCGCAGTTTACTGTCGGGCTCCTGATAGGTTAATAGGGTAGCATCCATTTTGGGTAATCATGACCTCCACCCAAAATAGGTAATGATGCAAATGATGTATGAAAAACATACATATGCAATGTAAGAAAAAAATTTAAAATGAGGGGAAATCCTTTTTGCAGTTATATCAACAAGTAAGATATAAGCATTAAATAGTTTCAGTGCAGTGATTTTATCAACGCAGAACCTATTTATTTTAGCAACGCGACCTGTAATCTTCTTGAAAAGAAATAAACACGATACAGATTAGTAATAACAAACTGAGAATTAATTGATTTTGAAATTGTGAAAGAGATTTATTTCTGAAAAAAGTTTCGCAAGCCGAAATCCTCGAAGTCCCCAGCGGAGTCACCAGCTGTCGCACCGGGAAATTTTTTCGTCCTTCCCTCATCTCCTGTTAGGGAGGAGCCGTTTTCTGGGACGGAAGAATCCGCGCTGTTGGGATTTTGTTTGTGATTTGGGGGTTTTGTTTAATAATACTCTGATGGCCTGAGTGTGCCAATTTTAAAATATTCAGATTTAACAACGGTTTTGCGATTGATTAAGCAATACACACCCTATTATTAATCTATTTTCGGAGTCGCCACCCGGAATAGAGTTGTGGTGTGCCAAGTCACCGGTATTTTATTTAAAAAGATGTCATTTTGTTTGAACAAGATGTCTTTTTAATTGGGAAAGGTATATGCAAAACCAGAAATTCGAGTTCGGGGATTTAATTACGAATGAGGAAGGTGTTAGGCACCCCACTCACCCTTTTGGTACTTCTCTTTCAAAAGTAATTCTCTTTTTGACCCAAAATCAATTGATTCATCGGCTAAGAGAAATGAAAATTATTACTGATTATGTATGAAATGGATTGAATTTAAATGACTCCTGGATATAGTTGTTGACAGGTGGATTTTGGCCCGGTTTAGAAAGGGGAGAATTTTGACGGGCAGCCTGTCGGCCCGGTTTTGATTTTTATAGAATTACGGGCAGTTTTGGCCCAGTTTTGATAAGAAAGGATTATTTTTGAGCCGGATGAAACTTCGGTGAAAAATGATTTTCTATAGTTGGACCGAATTCTGACTATGTTTGAAAATGACTTTGTTTTGTCATTCCGACCGCGTTTGTGAAAACTATTTTATTTTTACTTAGTCGGACAGAGCTTCGACTGAATTTCTGAAAGGAATGTTTTGAAATAGGTCAGACAGAGCTTCGACCGTTTTGTAGAGAGAATAGATATTTTTTATTCGAAAATTCCAAATAATATTGAGCGAATCGGCATGATCCGAGTCTGACAGCTACTGCAACTTTCTACTTCAGAGTACGGATTGAGGAATTTGGTTTTGTTTTAAAAGTGTTTTTGTATTTTCCAGTCGGACAGAACTTCGACTGTGAAAAATATTTTATGAAAAAGTTGCCGTAAAAATGTTTTGACCGGGCTTTGGAAGAATGATTTATTTTTACTAATTAGACAGAGCTTCGACTGGGTTTTGAAAAATGGGAGAGGGGATTATTTTCTTTAAGTGTGAAAAATCCTCCCAAAATATTAAGTGCTCCAGAAATAATCTGAGTCACAAGGCATTTCTTTAATCCGATTCTAATAGCTACTGCAAGCTTTCACTTCAGAGTACGGATATAGGATTTTTATTTTGTTTGAAAGTGTTTTGGGAAAAGCAAAAGTTAATCACTAAAGAGTGATAGAATATATATGCTGTAATATATATATATGGACAAGGGTATAAGATATCATAAATATAAACCGAGCTGGATATAGTCCGAGCTAAACAACAATACATATATAACAGTTGGTAAGATATCGTATATAAACCGAGCTGGATATAGTCCGAGCTAGACGGAAAGTATATAGCGTACCGACAAGGTCGGGCTATAGAAATGGAAAATGTAAGCAGAAGGAAATTTTCAGTTGCTCATGCCGGATTCTGCTCTTTCTGGACTATTCTGCCTGTTCGGATATGGTTTCTGTGCCGTTCGTTTGTAATTTGTCTCGACTGGTGTGTCAGATCGGATTTCTGAGAAGAGTAAATGTTCCTTAACACTTTACCGTTGTGGGTTCATCGTTTTGAAATTTTTGACTGACGTCGGTGCTGTTTGCGAGAAGTCCAAATATTCCAGATGTGCGTATTGATATCTGTGAAGACCGTTTTGATGATTTCTGAACTTATGGGGGCTGAGCCAAAATTTGGGTATCAACAATATTTACTAATAATACTTTGAGAGAAAGTAACGGAAGGGAAAAAGTTGAGGCAAATGTGAATGATACCTTGCTCAATTTTATTAGAAATTCTTCGAAAATAGCTGACGATGAGTGGTCGGCCAAGTACTTGAGGTCATCTCGGGATGCCATACACTTGGCCTTCACCAGAGCATGGTCGTCATCAAATAAAACCATGGGTCCATCGTCTCCCATCCGAACCCCTTTTCCCTTATCCTTTCTGACCTCCAGGAAGGTATCAGTCTTTGCTTCTTGAGGTCGAGCTCAGAAGGCCATGTCAGCTCGTCTCCTGTCCTCTTCGCTCCCACCACCCCGGTGGGAGGATGCCGGGGAAGGACAGTACTCAAAGGAGCAGTTGTGGGCACAATCATAGAGGTTGCATCCAGGATAGGAGCCCCTTCACGTTCCTCCTCTTCTTCTCAACGACCTGACCAGGGGCCAAGTTTCCCTTTTTTGCTTTTAACTTAGCTAAAGCTTCCTTGCTTAGTTTGGGAGCCATTTCTTTATCTACCGCCTCTATAGTAACGAAAATGCAATAAGTGATTACCTGACAGTGAATTCAGGAAGAAAGATAAGAAATACCTCTTTCTAAGGCTATGGCCTCACTTCCAACTTCTGGGCCTAGGAGATGAGCTAAAAGTCTCTCTGGGGTAATGAGCTGATCTAGTTCGTGAATATTGTAATCCTCAGTGCATTGGATTCCATCTTTTTCTTCTGAAGATATTGATGTCATCAACCGAGCTGAATGAATGAGGAAAGAGGATGTAAGAAGTAAATAGGGCTAAAAGAAAAGGCAAGAACTATCCCAAATAAGCAAGCTAATGCCCACACTAGGATGAGGGAATGCTCTATTTCCTCTGTACATGGGGAGTGGGCTCGTCCTCCTAGCTATGGAACTCCCATCTAGAATCACTAACGAAGAAAAACTTATCCTTCCACTCCTTAACTGAGGATGGTAGCTTACCAACCATGGCAGGGGAGTTTGGCCTTCTACTAAAGTACCACCACGCGTAGGTATGAGGGACTTCCTTAATCACGAACATATGGCAGAATGTAGATAATTTTAAAGGGTTCTGACCACCAGATGAAGCTAACCATAGTATGACACACTGATAAAAAGCTTATACCCATTAGGGGACAATTGCTTTGGGGCCAGGCCAAACTTCGAAAGGACTTGTCTAATGACCTTTGGAAAAGGTAGCTGTAAGCCAGTCTCCAGGGCATCTTGATAGACACAAATTTCATTAGAAGAGCAATCACAAGCCCTTTCATCAGAATCTGGAACTCTGAGATGGACAGTCTCTGGGATTTGGAACTGACGGTGTATAACGATTAAGTCGTCAGAACCCAGAATGGAAGGGTAGGCAATAGCGGAGAAGCTAAATTTTGGTCTAGGGTACGAGTGGGCACCAATTCATCTCCGGGATTGGGGCTTTTTGGTACCAAAACCCTAGTGCTGCGACCCATTAGAGACCCATTATCCTTCGTATTATAGCTAACCGATGTAGTATGGTCTATGACCCTAGGTTCTTGAAAATCAGACATGATTCCATGAAAACCAGGTTCAAGAATCAAAGACAATGAGGGAAGGGAGTACCTAAGAAGGGATATGGGACTTTCAAGTCGATGCTCTGGAGAATGCTGCGATGTTTGCTTCTCGATAGAAATGAAATGGATTTGAATACATCCCCATCTTAGAAAGGCAAATCATCCATTAATCCTCGTCATTTGAGTGACTTATTGGTGAATGGCCGCAAGTTGTCCACGTGGCTAATGCGCGACTATCTGTCTTATACATTTAATGCCCTCGAATGTTTCAAAACAGAGGCAGAGTGTCCAACTTGCTTTTATCATAATATGGCTTCACCTATTATGCCAAAAGTAGGGATGCTTGGTTCCCCTTTTGGGGCTCATCACCATGGTATAAGGCCAGCTCGGATCATAGCTGAGCTGATACGCTTTTGGTCAGGGCATGCAAGGAATCACCAAGGGATTTTCCTGCTCAAGAGCATGTTTGAATTAGATGATTGGATTACCAGAAATAGGAGATAGCCTTCTGTGATAATTGGGATAGGAATAAGAGGTTTCATATTATCCAGGGAGCGTGCGAGAGGAATAAGAAAGCATGGCGATAATTACGGAAGCCTACCAAAGTTAGAGGATGGATATTTAACCCCCACAGCAACACTGGGAATGATACGAAACATTTTTCTAACTCTCATTTTCCCTCAGTTCATTTTATTTGAAAGGCAAATTATTAACTTAAGCATCGGAGGATATTTGGTCGGCACCCCACCGGTGTCAAGATATTCGTTTTTGTAGAATAGGCTAAGCTGTTGAATGAGGAGCCTGGAAATCGCTTCATCACTAGACATAATTTATCATGGGCTAATAAAAAATGAGTGGACTAAAATTATTTGGGATGAGCTAATTTTAATTTGTGTAAAATTTTACATGTAAAAAAAACTTATCTGGGTTGATGCCCACTTCAACCATTGGCTGGGTCTGCCAGTACTTGGTGGGGAAGTGTCTGTTTTACTCCCATAAAGGAATATTTCCATGGGGTTGTGTACAAGTGCCGACCTGACCCCGACCTGAAAGGTCATCCAAGTTAGAACTAAGAAAAATTGCAACTGCAAGAGAGCCCGTCTAGAAAGATTCCGCATCGATATGACATCCAACTCCATCAAATGAATTCTCATGTACTTTGAAAAAGTTCTTATTAAGATCTAGTTGTCATGCCTGTCCTAGCGCGATGCCAATGGGATTTGCACAGACACCAAGACATGACATTCAACATCACACTGAATTATCAACATACTTTTCAAAAGACAATTATGATCATCATCAATATTGCACGAACACGAAGACATGATATTCAACATCACACTGAATTATCAACATACTTTCCACAAGACAATTATGAACATCATCAATACTAACCACCACAACTAATAAAGAAAACAATAAAAGAATTATATTATAATTTTCAACAAACTCTTTTTACATCTTAACTTAGACTTTATTTTACATTTCTAAAACATATTAACAAAAACCATAAACTACTACACAAGACTTATTTATATCTACATCTAGATTCTCTTGCCACCAAACATGCCTGAAAAAATTGTATAATGCTATCCATGCCACCTAACCTATAGTGGACCCGAACCCAAATGCTTCTTAATCTCAATTTCCAAGAAAATAAAACAACAAGAAAATCTAGAACTTTATTAGACATGACTACCATATATGACTAACAATGATAAACTAAAATAGTGAATAATCCACATTCAATCAAGACGTTGATAAAAACAATAATGAATAACTCAATAATTAACAACTATAATTATTTCATAATCTACCAGAAATTGATAATCAACTATATAACCCAAACTCTCTCTCATATAAAGCAATCCACACTATGTATATTATTACTCAACAATTCTCTTTATTCAATTGTTTATTATCCAACATTTATTGGCCTCACTGTCTCCTTGGTTCAGAGCTTATATTTTGCCAATCCATGGATATAGTTCACAATGTTTATCAGCACACTGGCTTGATGGAACATACCCATCTATACAAGCATTTCTATTTGATATGATCGAATCTAATATGGCATGTTTACAAACCAACGCATGACTTTACTCATCATGTGATACAGTGTGGTATTTGGGGTAATGGGATATATAGAACCAAACCGTTGATTCCGAAGAATGCCAGTGTGAATCTCTTCTCTAAACCTGTTGATTCAAGAGAATGCCAGGAATAAAGGCTCTTCAATCCTGTTGATTCCGAAAAATACCATGGTTAAAGGCTTCAAACTATCGTTGATTCTTAAGAATACCGATCGAATTGGTAGAACAAGCACAAGTTTGAATAATTTTCTAATTCAACAATAAACTATCACAATTACATCATAGGGGTATAAATAGGGCACACGAAAACCCTAAAAAGAGAAACAAAACCATAAGGCCTTAAACAAGTTAGGGCTAAAAGAAAGAGAAACGACAAAGCCCTAAACAAGTTGGGTCGACCCAAAAGAAACGAGAAGACTGGCCCAGAACACAAAATGGATTAGTCCATATCCAAGATGTGCGGAAACACTATAGTATAGGGACCAAGACTGATGTCGTACAAGAAAACTCTTTGTCGAGCTAAAATATCCTTTGCAGAGCAGACAAATAACAGTCGACCAGAACTTCCACGAATCCTGTAGCACGGGAACACTAGGTTTCTGCTTGTCAAGTGGTCGAAAATGATCATCTCATCATTGCGCACATATCTGTGAAGTTATTTGTATGAAAAGACATTTGGCTACGCTCAAGGAGCCAAAGAATGGATAGAACCTCATTTTGTTAAGCAGAAGACTGGAGCGCGGGAAGACTTTATTTCAGCTCCCCAAATAGTCGTAAATGATCGTATTGATGATGCAATCACGTCTGTATAGATGGATGCCCAAGAATATGCACAGTCACACTCATAAATAAAAAGAACGAATGCAGTAACAGGTTGCTGCTATGTTCGGGTCATTGCGGCAGCCTCCCAATATATAACAGTTTAGAAATTTATAAATTTAATTTAGAATTCTTAAATTCTGTTCCTTAGATTTTGATTGATCTTTCTCAAGTTTTTAAGGTAGTCTTCCATTCATCGCCATCACAAATACAGATCTGATGATAGCCACTCCTTAAGTTCAATTTGCTGAACACGGCAGCCCAATTGAGCTGGTCTAACCGGTCATCCAGTCGAGGAATGGGGAACTGATACCGGATAGTTATCTTGTTGATTGCTCAGCTATCTACACACATACGCCAATACCTGTCTTTCTTAGGGGCCAGCAGCACAGGCACAATACAAGGACTTAGAGTTTCCCTTATGTGTCCCTTGACTATCATCTCTTCCACTTGATGTCGCAGTTCTTTATGCTTTTTGGAATCATCCGATAATGTGGTCAGTTTGGCAAGGCATCCAATAATGTATTTCCTTGGGAAACACCTCCTTGAATTTCGCGATTAAGTCCTGCACACAATCTGGAACCTCTTCTTGTTGTATTTTTTCCTCACTATGCAGACGCTCTCTATTGCCGAGCTATTGCTCACTGCCGACCAGTTCTTGATTATTCACCACCAATAAGTGTACTATATCAGAGTCTGCCATCTCGCCAACAAATTTCTGTCTAGTCAGTAAGTTGTGGGTCTTCTCAGCCACCTATTTTGGAGCCTCCTCCTTTCTTGGGTACAACACCACCTTCACATTATTTAACATAAAGTTGTAGGTGTTCTTTCGGCCATCATGTTGTAAAACATTATCAAACTACCATGGTAGTCCTAGAAGGATATGGCAAGCATCCATCTCCACAACATCACACCATAGTTGGTCTTTGTAATTAGACCCAATAGATAGTGAAACTAAGTAACGCTTAGAAACTGTTACCTTCTTCCCTTCTTGTAACCAGGTCAGTTTGTATGGGCTAGGGTGACTTTCTATTGCCAAGCCCAACTTCTGAATAGCCTCCTCAGATATTACGTTCTCGTAGCTTCCAATGTCTATTACAAACCTGCACACCTTGCCACCAAACATGTACCTAGATTGGAAGATGTTACTCCTCAGCCAATCATCAACACCAGTGTCTCAGAAGGTAAGGAAAGCTCTATGGACCACAAGAAATGGGTCGCTATCAGCTATCACATTCTCTTCTTCTCTGTCTTCATCTTCAATCATATCTTCTGCTGGATCCTCCAAGGGATAATCAAGCTCCACTCTCACCAGGCCTTCACTATCAATGAACAAGCACATCTGTATGGCAGGCTTCTTACAATCCGTAAATTTGTGTCATAGTTCTCCACACTTGAAGCAGTGACTTGTCCCGGTAGCTATGGGCATAATAGGATTTGGAACTGGTCCTCGTCCAATCATAGCCCCAGCTCAGCCAACCTATTATTGGGCCACAATTCGACTACTAGATGATGTCCACGACTGAGCAGTAGAAAGTCTTCTCATCTTCTTCTCAAACTACAATGCCTTTTGGTGAACATCAGAAATGGAATACAAGTCAAACATATTCAATGTGTCTTGATACTGTATTTGCAATCCCCCAATATATCGAGAGACTAACTGGTCATCTGTCTCGCCGAGGTCATTACGAGCCATTAATTGATATAACTCGGTGGTGTAGTCATCCACTATCATTGCGCCTTATCTCAAGTTCTAAACCTCTGGTACATAACTCGATAGTAGTTGTTGGGAAGAAATGCCTCGCACAGGTGTTTTTGTAATTTCTCCCATGAATCAATCTTCCTCTTCCCATTCGAGCATGATTAACCTTAAGTTGTTGCCACCACGCCACAGCTCTTCCTCTAAAATGAGTGGCCACGAGGGGAACACTTTTGTTCTCTAGCACCTCTCTAAACTCCATGACCTCTTCGATGATGAATAGTCAGTCGAGAAAGTCCTCTGGTTTCATCCCACTATGAAACTCATGGATGTCTATCCTCAGGCCTGCCTCCCATCGAAGCGAAGCGAGTAGAGCTTCTCGGTCCTCCCTCTTAAATAGATATTGAGGTCGCCTCTTAGTCCTTCTTTCTGGTTCTTCCCCAGTAAAGGGGTTTTCTTCTTCAACACCAGCAGTGTCGTCTGACTCTTCTTCTTCCTCTATACGAGGATTGGGATTTCATTGTTGTCGAGTTTGTGATTGTCGCTGTAACTGGATTTGTATGGTGACTATAGTAGCCACCAAATTCTCCACCGTTTGTTGTAGTATATTGAGTCTATCCTCCGTAACCTCCTGGGTTGGTGTGCATCTAGGTGCCATTGTCTCACTGGAGTCATAACTTGAAGATCTGATACCAACTACTACAGTGTGATATTTAGGGTAATAGGATATATAGAACCAAACTATTGATTTCAAAGAATTTCGATGTGAATCTCTTCTTTAAACCTATTAGTTCAAGAGAATACCATGAATAAAAGCTCTTCAATCCTATTGATTGCGAAGAATACCAGGGTTAAAGGCTTCAAACTATAGTTGATTCCTAAGAATACCAATCGAATTGGTAGAACAAGCACAAGCTTGAATAATTTTCTGATTCAACAACTAACTACCACAATTATATCATATGGGTATAAATAGGGCACACGGAAACCCTAAAAAGAGAAACAAAACCATAGGGACTTAAACAAGTTGGGGCTAAAAGAAAGAGAAATGACAAAGCCCTAAACAAGTTGGCCCGACCCCAAAAATGAGAAGACTGACCCAGAACATAAATGGGTCAGTCCATATCCAAGATGTGCGGCAACACTATAGTATGGGGACCTAGACTAATGCCATGCAAGAAAACTCTTTGTCGAGCTAAAATATCCTTTGCCAAGCAGAAGATTGTCGAGCAGACAAATAACGGCCGACCAGAACTTCCCTGAATCCTAGAGTGCGGGAACATTAGGTTTCAGCTTCCCAAGTGGTCGAAAATAACCATCTCATCATTGTGCGCACGTCTGTGAAGTTCTTTTGTATGAAAAACATCTGGTTGTACTCAAGGAGCCAAAGAACGGACTGAACCTCATTTTTCGAGCAGAAGACTAGAGCGTGGGAAGACTTTGTTTCAGCTCCCCAGATAGTCGTAAATGATCTTCTTGGTGATGTGATCACGTCTGTGTAGATGGATTCCCAAGAATATGCATAGTCGCACTCATAAATCAAAAGAACAGATGCAGTAATAGGTTGCTGCTATGTTTAGGTCATTGCAGCATCCTCCCAATACTCCTCAGCTATATGGTCTGCATCATGATGTATTATATGCTAATCACAAACCAACACATAGCAAGATGACAACACATGGACCAAACCAACACATGGCTATACTACAACACATGACTTTATTCTCATCTTTTCAATTTGAGAACAACATTTATTATATACTTTTAATCACAATCTAAATGGCCAATAACTCTTTATGATTCAGATTCAACTTGGTTCTTGGCATTTTGTGTATGCTTAATTTTACTCCTCAAATATCTATCTCTTTTACATGTTCAATTCTCGTTCAACATCTATCATGTGCTTACATTCTTTGTCAATTCAATCCCACCACATAATATATTCCAATAACATGCCATTATATGGACCAATTGGTTAAATCATATTATAAGATGCTTAGTGCATGCTCCACAAAATCAACAACTCACACAATAGTGACGTATGTTCTACATCATGCTATATATGTTTAGGAAATCATAATATGTTTTTTACATAAGCAAGAAGATAAAAAACATAGCATATTTCCTCCAACTCAACACACACACATACACACATATATATACATGCACACACACATAGGATACACATATCTAACAGACTCGCCGATACCACAGAATACTATCACCTTCATTCCTTAAATTAACTTTCTTTCCCATCTATACCACACTAAATTGTTTAATATTGACAAGTCTGAATAAACTTGCAAGTAATCAATGCATAATGTTATTATGAATAACTTTTATCCTTAACTTTTAATCCTTAATGAAAAACCATTTCCATATTTATCACATTCATTAATTTCATATTCCTTGTGTTGATACCCCATTTTGACCCACTACTCAGAATCACTCAGAATCAGAACAATGATGCCTAGAACACGTCAAGCGCACAAATGTTAGGTTGTCTGAATTGTCCAAACCGTTAAAATTACGATCAAACGTTAAGCAGTGATTTCTCACGTTTAAAGATATAATCAAAATATGCCAAGGAAAAATTACCCGAACAAAAATTGCAAACCGATGTGTGGTTTGAAAAGAATAGGGCACGGAAATAGAATTTCACCAACAGAAAGAACAATCTTACCCGAGAATGAGCAGAATCGCTTTCGAATTTCCCAAAATTCATTTCTCAAAGCCAGAACATCAGTAATTGTATTCCTCAACAAACAACATATGAAATGGCGACATTAGATGGAAATTTAAAATTTAGTTGGGTGGGAGAGCTATTTTATTTAGGACAATGTAACAGAGCGAGTCGATGTCAGAAAAGAACAAACCAAATTTTTTACAGATTCTTGGTAGAAAAATTGGCAATCCCTGAGGGAAATTCAAGATTGTGAGATGACTGTCCATAGGAAAATCACAGATCAGAGGCCAGACACTCAGAATAACATCCCGAGAATCACTTTTTTCACATAAACGAATTCAGCATGAGAGGAAACTTTTCCTATGAGCCTGATGATGAGGCAAGCGAAATGGCAATACTTGGTGCTACATTGGATACCCAGCTCACTCCATGTTAACGTGACAAATGACAGTTTTTGCGGGATTAGATCGCGACAAAGGGACAAAATTTGGAATACTCTTTGAAAAATATTTCCATTTCCAAAATAAATTGAAATTGGAAAACAAAATTACAAAAATTAGATGTGTCCCACTCCAAAATAGAGTTTCCACTCACAGCTAGCAAAATAAATTTACTAGCGTCAGATGCGAAATGATCCTATATAGACAGAGGCCTCCCATGTCATTTCAAAATAGAGCAAAGCATTCGAACATCCTTCCCAAATGTATTCTCAATTGTTCTCTCCGAACAGAAGCAAAATCTCTCAACAAAATCTTCAAATCCTAGCCAAATTCAATCCAAACCATTCAAAAATGAAACCAGACTCCACCATCAAAAATATAGTCTAAAATAGTCCATAAACTGTCCCGAAAATAGTACCTAGTTCAAATCCAACCAAAAATCCACTCATCTATTCAATTTCCTAAGCCGTTATTCTACCCGAAATATCCTAAAATCATCCACCTAAGCAAAAGCTCTACTGAATTATTGCCAAATATTTTGGAAAATTTTTCTTTTTAAATTTTTAGTATACTTTCATCTTAAGAAAGTCCCAGTAAAAATTTCAAATTATAATTTGATATAGTATTAGTTTTCACCCAAATATTATAACTCAATATAATCATACGAATATAATTGGAGAACTTATCCTCATTTAGTATCAGCGACAAGTTAATAAATGAATTTTTTTATTTAACTTTTGTTTAGTTATAATGTAATTTACATTAAAAATGCAGGAAATATCGACTTTTGTTTATTTTGGATGAGAAAACATCATCGGATATGATGGCACCATGACTACTGGAAATAAAACTTATAGTAGATATCTTCTTCGCATACATGCATATAGAATGGATTGCAGGTTTTCCTAGCAGTTCATTTTCTTCTAAAAAGAAATTAATATTCATGGAATTTTTAAAATATTCATTAGGCTAAAGTAAGGTCATGCCTACAAGCCTATGACTATTAATCGATGTTTGGAATATTAATTCCCAAATCTAGTCCATTCTGATATTTTATCTTTATATTTTTGGCATTTTATTTTGTGGAGGTATCATTCAGTGTGGCCATGCTAGCGTGATCCCCATTATTATTCCAATTTGATTTTTGCATTTTCCTTTTCATGTCCATTACAAATTAATAAATCCCTCAATTTGTACCACCGCCAAATTAAGTAACTGACTAGTTTAGATCAAAAACATAATTTGTAATTCAATTTATTGAGTTATTTATTATCTTTTTGGGATATAAAATCAAAAACATATAAAAAGCAAAAATCAAATCATATGATTTGTACCAGCGGAGAACTAAGTAACTGGCTGGTTTGGATTAAATGAAAAATTTATAATTCAATTTATTGAGTTACATATTATCCTTTTAAGATATCAAATCAAAAACATCAAAATGCAAAATCAAATCTCGTGATTCGTGTCACTAGCGAACTAAGTAACTAGATGGCTTGGATGAATGGAATAATTTATAATTCAAATTATTGAGTTACATAATATCGTTTTAGGATATCAAATAAAAAACATAAAAATGTGAAAATCAAATCCTATGATTCGTACCACCAGAAAACTAAGTAACTGACTGGTTTGGATGAAAAGAATAATTTGCAATTCAATTTATTAAGTTACTTATTATTCTTACGGGAATTCAAAATTAAAAATATCAAGAAGCAAAAATTATTTAATTCCTCAATTCGAACCACCGGCAAACTAGGTAACTGACACTACGCCAAAAATGGCCTTTAACGGCATTCGAAAACCGCTGGTAATGGTCCAAAAACTGCTGGTAATACTATTAACGGCGGTAATAATGGCGAAATACCAACTGCTCGGAATACCACCATAGGGAATACGAAAATTGCGGTAAATTACTGCTGGTAATACTAAAAACGACGATATTTATCAACCACCAGTAAAAATTATGAATTATTTATGGCAGTTTTCAAAAACCGTAGGTAATGCCTATTTCTGCATTTTAAAAAAGTCCACATGGGTGACACGTGACACTC
>NMUG010001936.1:0-16827 GCA_002855965.1 Monotropa hypopitys | reverse complement strand
AGCTCTAAGGAGTTCCGATCAAGAAATGCGAAGAACTAACGACGATCCTAGCGGCGAGATCTACGCGTGACGCACCATTTCTTCACCGTCTCTCCAAAATCTGAAGTTAGGGTTTTTGTCAAAGCTATTCCAAGGTAGGATCTATCTATTGCTAATATTGTTTATGTTTGTGCTTCCCCTCCCTCATTCTTGAAATTTCATTATGTTGGGTAAATTTCGTAGGAAGAACGTTTGGTTGAAATCGATATAGGGTTACTCATGTATTGATGAAATTGATGGGTTGTAGGAAGTCCCTAAGGCCACATCTAACTCATACTATGTTCAATTTCATATTGCAATCACCCACGAGAAAAGCCCTAAATTCACATAAACCCTAGTTTGGGAAAAATTGGAGGTTTTGGTCTAAATGACCTTAGATATCCAAATTGACTTCGGAAATGGTCAATTAGGTGCGAAACAATCTTAACAGATGGGGTTTTGAGGTACGCCGTGTTTAACAAATAATTAGTGTGCATTGATCACGTCGCGGGTCACTATCTCACCTATACAATTGAATTACATTGACGTACTATGCGGGACTGTGCCTTGTCCAGGGACCTCCCAAATACACACTTGTTACATTGATATATTATGCAGGACTGTGCCTTGTTCAGGGACCTCCCAAACACCGTGACTATGATATGGGATTTTGATACTTGAGACGGGGCGCCTTGTTCAAGGGTCCTGGGATGGTCGCTCCATCCACGACATTGTGCACAATGGGGGCATCATGAGCCCTCCCAACGTTATTGGGGAAGACGGAGAGGGTTGGTTAGTGGGTTGACGAGCCGCTAACTGAGCCTTGCCCTATCTATGTCACAAAGATTAAAGAATTAAGGGTGCCTTGTTCAGGGATCATCTTAACACTATGACTGTATCGAACGCCTTGTTTAGGGGTTCCGGGAGTTAATGCTTCGGGTGCCTTGCTTAGGGATCCTATTGACGCTTTACGTTAGAATGCCTTGATTAGGGATTCCTTCTCTTGATATGACACTCAACATGGAACGAAACGTGAACTTAATCAAGTGTTAAATAAGATTAAATGAGCACCTATGCCGTATGGTCTTGGACTCTTGAATAGTTGTCTCTTAAACCTCTATTGATGCCTATTATGAACTCTCCTTTAGTTGTTCATTACGAATATTTATCTTACCTATTTTGTGGGCTCTTGTCTAGTTGCCCCTTGGAAGTTATTCATCGATTCAAGTGAAACGGTAACTTACTCTTGTGTAGGATCTTGTCTTGGAGTCTCTTGCACCTTTATTTTCTTATGTTAGCTTGATATGTCACCGTGTCTTTAGTGGGATCATTTGTCTTGGATTGCTTAGCCCCTTCATATTTGATATCATTCTGTACATTTCACCCACTCGTCACGCCAAGCATAAATGTGTTAGTGATAGATATTTTCTACTTTGGCATGACACGCCCTCTATTTTTAAATCCACAGGTAAGGACCGGGTTTTAGAAGATTTTGGAGCTCAGTGATGTTTTGAGGGTTACTTGAAGATTATGGCACTTTTGTCTTATTTTGGTTGGAGCCCCTTTGGGTTGTAATAGAAGTAGTGTTTTGTAATAACTTGATTTCTCTCTCTCTACTTCTAAATGTTGGACTTTATGTTTATTTATGCATTCACTCTCGAATTTTATGTATGTTTGGAATGGGATATTTTGGTATTAAGACTTATTCTAAATTGTGATGATCCATGTTTGTTTCCCCATTTATTAATTGATTTCAAAAAAATTGGTTTGAAAATCCGTGGCGTGACAACTTGGTATCAGAGCTTTCAGTTTCGAAAACTTAGGCCTTTGGGGAGACTCTTAGTCTCTAAGGGTTGCATTGAGTTTGAGTTTGCATCATCTAGCATATGTATGTGAACATTTGAGCATGCATTGACAAATGATCCCTAGGTTAGTGTAAGTTATGAAATAACCTTCGTGTGTTGTTCCTCTTTTCGAGTATGTTTCGTTCTACCGATTCCATTGTTTATGAGAATCCATCCTTGACTTAGTTGAATATGTTCCTTGTTGTTTGAGCCTTGTCTTGTGCTCCATTCTTATCATCCGCGTGATGTTTTGTAGAATGCCTCCATGTCGCGCTATTGCTTTGGGAAAAGGTCGTAGGAACGATGTTCAGGACGCGTGTAGTGAAGAAGTTAACGATCACTGGGTGGGTGCGGAGGGCAATGTACCTCCCGTTATTCCAGTTCCTGAGGGGCTAGTGGCTCCTAGTCAGTTTGCACGAGAGCTTGCGGCCGTCATGGTCGAAGCCAGTCGAGGGTTTGTGGTGCCCAGGGAGAATGCGGGAAACCGCACGATTGAGGCACTTAGGGAATTTAAACGTATGGATCCTCCAAAGTTCAATAGAGAGGGTGATCCACTTGATGCTGACCATTGGTTGTTTGAGGTCCGGAAGGTGTTGGACACCTTGGCTATTGCGGAAGATAAGCTGAGAGTTTCTTTCGCCACCTACCAGCTGACCAGCGAGGCCAGTCAGTGGTGGAGTTTTGTGCTCGAGATGAGGCGTGCTAGCCTACTCGCCAGTGGAGATGCTGATCCACATGCCATTCTGGATCCTACTCGTTCGATGATTTGGGCAGATTTTCAGACGGTTTTCAAGAACCAGTATTTCCTCGAGAGCTATCGGGAAAATTTTCGGAAGCAGTTCGAGAGACTTGAGCAGGGCTCGATGACTGTATCCCAGTATGCGCTGTGATTCCAGGCACTGTCCCATTTTGCTACGGACTTGGTTAGTTCGGAGGAGCGGAAGTGCAAAAGGTTTGAGAAAGGTCTTCACCCTTCAGTTCAGCGACTTGTGATGAGCCAGCGCATCCGAGTTTTTGTCGATGTTGTTGATTGTGCAAGGGCAATTGAGCCCAGAAGAGACCAGCAGAAAGAGGTGAAGGTATGGGAACCGCGCAGGTAGGTTTCCAATTCTAGTTCTTCTACTTCGGACAGCTTCGGGAGGAAGTAGCAGCGAGAGCAGTCCCGTTTTTCAAGAGGCCAGCGATCTCAGGCCAGCTCAGGATCTGTTCGGGCTCTAGTTGTTTGTCACCGATGTCATCAGTCAGGGCATATATGTACCGATTGCAGAGTTCCAGCATGCCATGAGTGTGGCCAGTTAGGCCACATGGTCAGGGATTGCCCGGGGAAGGGCAGTGGTCGCGGGAATGTGAGATCATCCCAGCAGCAGCAGCAGAGGAGTGGACAGCAGCGTCCACAGCAGTCTAGGCCTGCATCTTCAGTCCAAGCATCTCGTATCGGAGGAGTGTTGACTCCACCTAGACCTACTCAGCAGTTCCAGTCGAGAGGTGGGTAGCAGCAGGGTCCGATGACCCATGGCAGAGCCTTTACTATCCCGGCAGTTTCTACACCGTCTTCCTCTCACCAGCAGCCGGAGTCATCCGTGGTTCAGGGTATGTTTCTTGTGTACAATTTTTGAGCCAACATTTTTTTTATTCCGGTGCATCACACTCTTTTCTTGCTGCATCTGTTGTTCGTGCATTGGAGCTTGATGCGGATGTTCTTGATCTGCCATTGTTTGTTGATACTCATGTTGGAGGCCGTGTCCATTTGGACAAAGTCTGCAGAGATTGCGAGTTGACCTTAGAGGACCACCGTTTCACGTTCGATTTTATTTTTCTGGGTATGTCCGGGTTTGATCTTATTCTGGGAATGGATTGGTTGTCTACCTTCCATGCCCACATCGACTGTCATCGGCACTGAGTGCGGATACTCTCTCCTAAGGGAGTCTATTTCTATGTTTATGGCAATAGGAAGGAGTCAGTCGATTCTTGTTTTTATGATTCCAGGGACCGCGATTCCGTCAGCTGTTTGCTTGCCAGCCTTAGTCTGGATGATGATTCTTCTCAGCACGGAAAGTTACCGTTAGTTGTCCGTGAGTTTCCGGATGTCTTTTCGGCAGAGTTATCTGGTTTGCCACCTAGGCGAGAGGTGGAATTCACTATCGACTTATTACCTGGTACGTCTCTGATTTTAGTACCACCATATTGATTTGCGTCGGCAGAGCTACGGGAGTTGAAATCTAGTTGCAGGAGTTGTACGAGTTGGGTTTCATTCGGCCTAGTTCATCACCTTGGGGTGCGCCAGCTTTATTTGCGAAGAAGAAAGATGGTTCGTTGTGGCTATGCATTGACTATCGAAAGTTGAATCGTGTAACAGTGAAGAACAAATATCCTATGTTGAGGATCGATGACTTATTCGACCAGTTGCGTGGTTCTGCATGTTTCTCAAAGATCGATTTGCATTCCGGTTATCATCAGTTGTTAGTGCGGGTGGAAGATATCCATAAGACGGCGTTTCGTACTCGTTATGGTCATTATGAGTTCGTGGTCATGCCATTCGGCTTGACGAATGCTCCAACTACATTCATGGATCTCATGAATCGTATCTTTCGCATCCATCTTGATCGGTTTGTTGTGGTCTTTGTTGATGACCTTCTTATCTATTCGGCTTCTGAGGAGGAGCACCAGACTCATCTCCGAGTAGTGCTAGAGTTGTTGCAGGAACATCATCGTATGCCAAACTTATCAAGTGTGAGTTTTGGCTTCTGGAAGTAAAATTTCTTGGCCATGTTGTTTCGCAAGATGGAGTTTCAGTTGACCAGAGTAAGATCGAGGCAGTTTCTTTGTGGCCGCGTCCTCAGAGTGTTTTTGATGTTCGTATCTTTCTTGGATTAGCGGGTTATTATCGAAGATTCGTTCTAGATTTCTCTCGATTGGCAGCACATATGACTCTTTGACCCGAAAGGGTATTCCGTTTTCTTGGGATGATGATTGTGAGATGGCTTTCGAGGAGTTGAAGCGGCGACTAACTTCAGCACCTATTCTTATTGTTCCTGAGCGAGGAGTTGGCTATTTGGTCTACTGTGATGCTTCACATGATGGCTTGGGGTGTGTCTTGATGCAAGGAGGCAAAGTTGTTGCTTATGATTCATGGTAGTTGAAAACTCACGAGTGAAATTATCCGACTCATGATTTGGAGTTAGCGGCTATTGTTTTTGCCTTGAAGATGTGGCGGAATTATTTGTACAGCGAGAGATTTGAGGTATTTTCCGATCACAAGAGTTTGAAGTACTTGTTCACGCAGGAAGAGCTCAATTTGCGTCAGAGGCATTGGATGGAACACTTAGAAGATTATGATTTCGAGTTGCACTACCATCTCGGTAAGGCAAACGTTGTTGCAGACGCTTTGAGTAGGAAGTCGTCTCACTTGGAGAGCTTGGCAGTTCTTGACTGGAGATCGATGGAGGACTTGGGTCCGTTTGTTCTACATACAGAGGAGACCGGAGAGCAGGCCACGTTGTGTAACCTATCAATTCATTCAGAGCTCTCGTTGGGTGACTGAGGTCCAGGCTGACGATTTAGAGGCGACGGAGTTGCACACAAAGTTTCTTAGCGGTGATGCTCGACAGGGTTGGATGATTCATACAGATTCTAGTCTGCGTTATCTTGGTCGATTGTTTGTTCCTGATTCCTGTCGGGGAGGTATTTTGTACGAGTTTCACCATTCACTGTTGGTTGTCCATCCTGGAGGTACAATAATGTATCATGATCTTCGACGACAGTTTTGGTGGCCAGGGATGAAGAAGGATGTGGCAGTGTTTGTTTCCAGATGCCTTACTTGCCAGCAAGTGAAGGCCGAGCATCAGCGATCAGCAGATTTACTTCAGCCATTGCCGATTGCAGAGTGGAAGTGGGAACATGTGATGATGGATTTTGCTTCAGGCTTTCCGAGATCACCTAGTGGGCAGGATGCCATATGGATTATCGTTGACCGACTGACGAAGAGATGCATTTTCTTCCTATTCGCATTGCTCAGTCCGTGGATTCCTTGAGCCGATTGTATATCAGAGAGATTATTCGACTTCACAGTGTACCATCATCTATCATATCCGATCGAGATCCCCAGTTTACTTCTCGTTTTTGGCGGAGTTTGCAGGCTTCACTTGGGTCGAAGCTTATGTTCAGCACAACTTTTTACCCTCAGACCGACGGGCAGTCCGAGCGTACTATTCAGATTCTGGAGGACATGTTGCGTGCTTGTGTGTTAGATTTCCAGGGAAGTTGAGTTGATCACCTACCTTTGATCGAGTTCGCGTATAACAATAGTTTTCATTCGAGCATTGGCATGGCACCTTTTGAGGCCTTGTACGGTAGGCCATGTCGCTCACCCGTTTGTTGGCTTGATGTTGGAGAATCCGCTATCATTGGTCCTGAGATGACACAGCAGATCACCGAGAAAATCAAAACCATTCGTCAGAGATTGCTTACAGCCCAGAGTCGCTACAAAAGCTATGCGGATCGACGTCGTACTCCCTTGTCTTTCGAGGTTGGTGACCACGTTTTTCTAAAGGTGTCAAGACCCGTTTCAGAATATAATAAAAATATATATATTCCCGCAACGGATACATGACCAAACAAAGCACCAAAACTGAAAAACTCAAGTATTAAACTAGCAGTCATCTCATCATCTATTTTTTTTAACATAAATAATAAAAACAGCGGAAGTACTGAAAAGTAAAACTCCAAGTCTAGTGGTTAACAAAACACCACTAACAAAACATAACTTTCAAACATCTAATCTGACAAAAAGTAACAGTCTATAACTCAAAACCACTATTGCTGAACTGACTGAAAAAGTAAACGATCTCCAACACGGAGTAACCCTAACTAACTGACCCTGCAGTGGCAACTCGGTAATGGCTGGCAATATAAACCTGTTACTCCTCCTGACCTGGATATAGATTGCAAAATAAACAGCAAAACCAGGAGTGTCAGATACAACAGTTATATATGTACTTGAAATGTAAGTGCAGCAACTAAACAACAAGGTACAAGTAGATAACAAGTAACTAAGGGGTTGTGTCTCTCCCCTTCTATCATGTAAACATGCAACTGTCCAAGTGGTGGTGTCTCTCCCCCATATATCACGTAAACATACAACTGTCCAAAAGGGTGGTGTCTCTCCCCCAAATATCACATAAACATGCCATTGTTCAGTTATTTCTTTGTAATCGTGCCCATATCACCTTATTTTAAATCGACATCTTATATGCCTACAGTTTAATCGACAACTTATATGCCCACAGTATCATGTACTGAATTTTTTATGCTGTTGGCCTCGCAGTTCCAACCTCGACATAGTTTAATCGACATCTTATATGCCCACAGTTTAATCGACATCTTATATGCCCATAATTCCGTGCTCAATGGCACCATATATTAATTCTCAATCATGCTTGCAGTCATATTTGCATGTGTTCTTATATGGAATAAAACCAGGAAAAATATTTCGCATGCATTCAACACCAACCACAGAATATCAGGTAACGTTCTACGCATGCAACCATATAACACGTACATCTAGCAAATTACACAACTAAGCACATATATCAACAGGCATCTACACACTCACCGAGTTATATGGCGTGTGAAGAATAGCTATCGAGCCGCTCTGGAAGACTTCGGCTTCTCTCTTGTGATAGAAATAGCATTTTATAAATATCAGCTCGTTTTTAATCATTCTAATTCCCCCCATTACTATTTTTAAGTTCAGTTCAAGTACTGCAACAAATCCCATTACACTTTATTTTCCATTTAAGCGCTTTCCCCTAGGTCCCTTAACCATAAACAAAACCTTAAGAGTCTAAAGTTACAAGTTCTAAATATCAAACAGATTTGACAGTTTTATGAAATCTCTAAAGTTTGACATCTTAGACACGTTTTTGGGCTTCGTGCTTCAAACAAATATTGTAAAGGACGAAAAATTGAGTGGGGGGTCTTCAAGTCAGATTTGAAAAATAAGGTCGGGATGACGCTCAAAACCGTTAATTACAGCAGTTAAAAAAACCAGTCCGAATCTGGACAGATTAAGTTTGAACTTCGGTTTTGGCTAATTTGTTTTTTGTAAAGACTCAATCTTTTTTATTCAAATCGATGTTTTAACTCTCCAAACATGCAGTACACTATTATATATTCATTAACTCACGTTTTGGGGACATAACCTCATCTTCCATAGATTCAAGCCAAAAACAAGGATTCATGAAGATTTAGATCTAAAAACAATTATCCTAATCTTCTATTAATTTCAGCCCTTAAACATGGACGAAAAATTAAATAAAAAATGTTTTTAGATACCTAATGATGTTAGGAACAAAGTTTGTATAGAGGTTTACCTTTGAATCCTCCTTCAAAGTCCTCTAATAATTCCTTCAAGCAAGGCCTCCTCCTTCTTCTCCTTCAATTCTTTCTCTAGCCACCCTTAGGAGTATTTTAGGTTTTGATAAACTCTAATGACTCTATAAGCCATATTTATATACCCACTAATCAGATTTTAAACTTTATGACCTCCCTATCCACTAAGTTGGTCTATTTTACTAATCATACTATTAGTCAAAGTTGATTTAATTTAGGGATTTAAAGTATGTATATATACTTGACATTTAATTAAGTTGCCCCTTAATTAATTAAATTCCCACATTATTTTTATGAAAAAAATTATATGAACTTATTCATTTTTTTCCCATTCTCCTTCACTTATTTATTTTGTAAATAAGTTTAATTATTTTTATTATTATTTTTGGTTCGGGTGTGACAACTCACCCTCTCTTAAGGAATTTTCGCCCTCGAAAATAGAAAACATACCTGATGCAAACAGCTGCGGATACTTTGACTTCATCGCATCCTCGCCCTCCCAAGTGGCTTCTTCCAAGCCATGATGTCGCCATAACACCTTCACCCAACGGACCACCTTGGAGCGTAAAACCTGCTCCTTCCGATCAATAATCCTCAGTGGCTCCTCGGTATAAGAAAGGTCTTCGCGGATCTCAACATCCACATTATGCAACACATGGGAAGGATCACCAATGTATTTGCAAAGAGAAGATACATGGAAAACATCATGCAGTCTCGATAATTGCACAGGCAACGATAGACGGTAAGCAGTCACGCCTACTCTCTCCACAATATCAAATGGCCCTACATACCTAGGTGCCAATTTCCCCTTGCCTATGAAACGGATAACTCCCTTCCAGGATGAAACTCGAAGGAACACTCGGTCACCCACCGCAAACTCCAAATCTCTACGACGGTTGTCATCATGACCCTTCTGCCGACTCTGAGCTATCCTCAATCTTTCTCTAATCAATTTTACCCCATCGGCAGACTACTGAATCAACTCAGGCCCCAATAACTGACGTTCCCCAACCTCACTCCAACAAATAGGCGTACGACAATGCCTTCCATACAGTGCCTCATAGGGTGCCATGCCAATACTGGACTGGTAACTATTATTATAAGCAAACTCCGCTAACGGTAGATAATTATCCCAAATTCCACGGAAATCAAGAACACAGTCCCGCAACATGTCCTCTAAAATCTGAATAGTTCTTTCCGACTGACCATCAGTTTGAGGATAGAAAGCCATACTGAACTTCAATGAGGTCCCCAAAGCCTGCTGCAAACTCTGCCAAAATCTCAAAGTGAACTTAGGATCCCTGTCGCTAACAATCGACACTGGGACTCCATGCAAACGAACAATCTCCTCAATATAAAGCTTTATATACCTCTCGGTGGTGTAGGTGACACGCACCGGCAAAAAGTGAGCCGATTTGATCAACCTATCCACAATCACCCAAATCGAATCAAAGCCCCGGCTACAGCGCGGCAATCCCACAACGAAATCCATAGTCACGTGCTCCCACTTCCATACAGGTATCGGTAGGTTTTGAAGCAAACTTGCAGGTCTCTGATGTTCCGCCTTTACCCTCTGGCAAGTCAATCACTTGGACACAAACTCTGCGATGTCCCTCTTCATGCCCTTCCACCAAAAATTCTCTCGCAAATTTCGGTACAACTTATTGCCACCCGGATGCATGGCATAAGCAGAACAGTGAGCTTCCTCCAGAATGTTATTCTTCAACTCAGGAATATCTAGAACACACATCCTCTGCCCAAACATAAGCATACCATCACTGCCAATCCGGAACTCACTCTCAACACCATCAGTTATTTGTTGCTTCTTCTTTCTCAACAACTCATCAGAATCTTGCTCCACAAGAATACGATCAATAAAGGTCGGTCGCACAGAAAACTGAGCTAGTAACACATCTTCACTTCCCAATTCTAACTCTGCATTTAACTTCTTCACTTCACAAAAAAATTTAAATCTGGCACATCTCACACATGATAGACTACCGGCCGACTTCCGGCTCAAAGCATCGGTCACAACATTGGCCTTCCCTGAGTGATAATGAATCGAACAGTCATAATCTTTTATCAGCTCCAGCCATCTCCTCTGTCTCAAATTTAGTTCTTTTTGGGTGAACAAATATTTGAGACTCTGATGATCAGTGTAAATCTCACACGTCACATCATAAAGATAATGCCGCCATTGCTTTAGAGCAAATACCACTGCTGCCAACTCTAGATCATGGGTAGGATTATTCAGCTCATTAGGCTTCAGTTGACGCGAAGCATAAGCAATAACATTCCCTCTCTGCATCAGAACACATCCCAAACCATGCAATGATGCATCACTATAAATTACCAAGTCATTGGTACCTTTAGGAACTGTCAATACAGGAGCAGTCACCAACTTTTCTTTCAACAACCGAAAACTCCTCTCGCGTTCGTCAGACCACACAAATCTGACATTCTTCCGAATCAGCTTTGTCATAGGCAAAGCAATCTCAGAAAAGCCGCGAATAAATCGACGATAATATCCGGCTAAACCCAGAAAACTCCGGATCTCAGTCACACTAGACGGTGCTGGCCAATTTACCACTGCATCTATCTTGTTTGGATCCACACGGATGTCATCACTAGATATCACATGGCCCAGGAAAACCACACTCTTCAGCTAGAACTCGCATTTGCTGAACTTCCCAAAAAGCTTCTTCTCTCTCAAAGTCTGCAATACTGCCCTCAAATGATGTTCACGTTCCTCCTCAGAATGAGAGTAAACAAGAATATCATCAATAAAGACCACCACAAAAGAATCCAGATAGGGTTGAAAAACGCGATTCATCAAGTCCATGAAAACTGCAGGAGCATTTGTTAGCCCAAAAGGGATGACCAAAAACTAAAGTGTACATACTTAGTACGAAAAGCTGTCTTCGGTACATCACTGTCTCTGATTTTCAACTGATGGTACCCGGATCGCAAATCAATCTTCGAGAAAATAGTTTCCCCTTGCAACTAATCTAACAAATCATCAATTCTAGGCAAAGGGTACTTATTTTTAACAGTCACCCTATTTATTCAGCTGCCGATAGTCAATACACATCCTCATGGAGCCATCTTTCTTCTTCACAAAGAGCACAAGCGCACCCCACGATGAATGGCTGGACTGAATAAAGCCCTTCTCCAAATACTCCCTCAACTGCACTTTCAACTCATACAACTCTGCTGGTGCCATTCTGTATGGCGCAATAGATATGGGGCTCACCCCAGGCAACAACTCAATAGTGAACTCGATTTCCCTATTGGGAACAACTCAAGGAAAATCATCCGGAAAAACATCTTCAAACTCCTTCACCACAGGAATATCAGAAACACTTGCTTCCACTTTCTGATCATCAACAATGTAGGCTAGATAGCCTTGACACCCTTTACTCAAAAGTGTTCTAGCACGAATACTAGAAATAAGGCAAGATTTTCCCACCATCTTCTCGCCCCAAATTTTTATGTTCCCCTCATCAGGAATAATAAATAAAACTTCTTTTGACAAACAATCAATCAAGGCATGGTGTGCTGACAAGAAGTCCATACCCAGAATGATATCAAAATCGGTCATCGCCAACGGCACTAGATCTACTGATAGTCGCCGACCCTCTACTTCAAGAGCACAATCTGGGTAATGAATATTCACCCTAACAGTCTTCCCCATAGGTGTAGATATAGCCAAAGTATAAGGTAAGACCACTGAAGGTCTATCAACCATACGGCTAAAAGATTCTGATATAAACGAATGGGTAGACCCCGAATCAAGAAGAACTCGAGCATAGAAACCTGATATAAGAAATGTACCTGTAACCACATCTGGCGCTGCCTCTACCCCCTGACGGGTCACTGCAAAAACTCTTCCTGGAACAACATTAGCACCCTGGCCACGGCCCTGAACCACTGGTGCACTGGCCACTGAAGAAGCTGCAGCACTACGAGGTTTGCTGCACTGAAATGATTTGTGTCCCGTCTCTCCAAAAGAAAAACATTTCACATGCTGCATATCATTCTTCTTTTTTGAACAATCACGAGCCAGATGACCCTCTCCTCCACACCTGAAATAACGGCGGTCGCCAGACTGCACACTAGCCCCTGAAAACTGACTGACACCCTGACTGCTCTTCTCTCTCTACCAATTTCCCTGAGATTCGGAGCCACCGTGCCCCTTGCCAGAAAAAGTCTTCCCATCACTGGTAGCCTTTCCCGACCAATTGCCACTGGTCTTCCCCTTTTTGGCCCTGTGCTCCATCATAGACTGAACATCTTTCCCAATCATTCTGGCCATTTCTACCAGGTCAGCATAATCCTTCTCTCTGAACTGAGTCAAACGTGTCGCAATCTAGGGAATCAATCCCCCACGAAACCTCTTACACCGTTTTGCATCGGTGTTCACCAGCTCCACTGCATATCGGGACAAAGCTTCAAACCTGCTCTCATACTCATCCACAGTCATACTTCCCTATTTTAGATACAAGAAAGCATTCTCCTGCTCAGTCCGGTAGCTCTCTGGATAAAAATGGTCGTTGAACCCTTTGACAAATAAGTCCCAGGTGATAACCCTAGGAACTCCTGCATCCTCCACTGTGGTAAGCCGACGGCTATGTGCTTCCCACCAGATCAGGGCCTCGCCCTTCAGATTGAAAGTCGCTAGATTGACTTTTTGCTCATCAGATGCTCCCATAGCTCGCAATACTCTTTCTACTCCCTTCAGCCATTCTTCTGCTAATGCGGGAGACACTGCCCTACCAAACTCGGCCGGATACATTTAACGAAACCTCTCCAGCAAACTCGTTCCTGCTGCTCCCTCTCTCTGAGCAGTCTGCCACTGCATATATGCAGCCTGGTTCTCCAGAAACTGAGCCGTGGCTGCCTCTACTCGATTCTCCGGGACCGCTGGAGGTGGATTCCCCGGTGTAGGAAGCTGATTCACCTTCCCCTCTGTAGGTCCAGTGGAAGCTGCATCCTCAACGTGTTCCATTATACTTTCCTGAACACCAAAAGATTCTTTAGAATTCAACAATACATATTGCATATAATACAACATAAATAATGAAAATGTGCAACAATTATACAACACCTAAGTGTCCTTGGCCTTCCGGTTCACTTGCCAAGCCATGCCATTTGACGGTCTATAAACCCCAATACTCTCTTATCCATCAAGTCTAAACTTCACACTTCCTGACAACCTAGACCCGGTATTCCAATTTATCATGCTTTTCCAATTAACTTTCCAAGACTTTCCATTTGAAAATATGTTGATCAGGCGCTTTTCAAATTGGATTTCAAGGTAGTTGCTTGGGCGTCAAAGTGACACACACGATAATTCGGAATATACTCACCACTCTCCTATCTTAACTCTCACCTCAAAGCCTCAAACACTCTAGACTCCAGAATCTATCAACCTAGAGCTCTGATACCAAGCTGTCAAGACCTGTTCCAGAATATAATAAAAATATATATATTCCCGCAACGGATACATGACCAAACAAAGCACCAAAACTGAAAAACTCAAGTATTAAACTAGCAGCCATCTCATCATCTCTTTTGTTTAACATAAATAATAAAAACAGCGAAAGTACTGAAAAGTAAAACTCCAAGTCTAGTGGTTAACAAAACACCACTAACAAAACATAACTCTCAAACATCTAATCTGACAAAAAGTAATAGTCTATAACTCAAAACCACTACTGCTGAACTGATTGAAAAAGTAAACGGTCTCCAACACGGAGTAACCCCAACTAACTGACCCTGTAGTGGCAACTCGGCAATGGCTGGAAATATGAACCTGCTACTCCTCCTGACCTGGATATAGATTGCAAAATAAACAGCAAAACCAGGAGTGTCAGATACAACAGTTATATATGTACTTGAAATGTAAGTGTAGCAACTAAACAACAAGGTACAAGTAGAGAACAAGTAACTAAGGGGTTGTGTCTCTCCCCTTCTATCACATAAACATGCAACTGTCCAAGGGGTGGTGTCTCTGCCCCAAATATCACGTAAACATACAATTGTCCAAAGGGGTGGTGTCTCTCCCCCAAATATCACGTAAACATACCATTGTTCAGTTATTTCTTTGTAATCGTGCCCATATCACCTTATTTTAAATTGACATCTTATATGCCCACAGTTTAATCGACATCTTATATACCCACAGTATCATGTACTGAATTTCTTATGTCGTTGGCCCCGCAGTTCCAACCTCGACATAGTTTAATCGACATCTTATATGCCCACAATTCCGTGCCCAATGGCACCATATATTAATTCTCAATCATGCTTGCAGTCATATTTGCATTTGTTCTTATATAGAATAAAAGTAGGAAACATATTTCGCATACATTCAACACCAACCACATTCATTAACTCACGTTTTGGGGGCATAACCTCATCTAATCTTCCATAGATTCAAGCCTAAAACAAGGATTCATGGAGATTTAGATCTAAAAACGATTATCCTAATCTTCTGTTTATTTCAGCCCTTAAACATGGACGAAAAATTAAATAAAAATGTTTTTAGATACCTAATGATGTTAGGAACAAAGTTTGTATAGAGGTTTACATTTGAATCCTCCTTCAAAGTCCTCTAATAATTCCTTCAAGCAAGGCCTCCTCCTTCTTCTCCTTCAATTTTCTCTCTAGCCACCCTTAGGAGTATTTTAGGTTTTGATAAACCCTAATAACTCTATAAGTCATATTTATATACCCACTAATCAGATTTTAAACTTTATGACCTCCCTATCCACTAAGTTGGTCTATTTTACTAATCATGCCATTAGTCAAAGTTGATTTAATTTAGGGATTTAAAGTATGTATATATACTTGACATTTAATTAAGTTGCCCCTTAATTAATTAAATTCCCACATTATTTTTATGAAAAAAAATTATATGAACTTATTCATTTTTTCCATTCTCCTTCACTTATTTATTTTATAAATAAGTTTAATTATTTTTATTTTTATTTTGGTTCGGGTGTGACAAAAGGTTTCCCCTCGTCGCGGTATTTCACGATTCGGGAAGAAGGGAAAGTTGACCCCATGTTATATTGGACCATTCGATATTATTGAAAAGATTGGGGAAGTTGCCTATCGACTCGCTTTGCCATCGAACATTTCCAATGTTCATGACGTGTTCCACATTTCTATGTTACGCAAGTATGAGCTGGATCCATCGCACGTTATATATTGGTTGAATGTAGAGTTGGAAGCCGATGTATCCTACGAAGAGAGGCCGATACGTATCCTTGATTCACGAGAGCAAGTGTTGCGGGGCAAAACTATTCCGTTGTTGAAGGTCTTGTGGAGTAACCACGGAGTCGAGGAAGCCACTTGGGAGCGAGAGGATGAAATCCGCGCAAAGTATCCGGATTTGTTTTAATTATTTGTATCGATTAATGCTTGTTTTGCATTTTATACTCCCACCCTAGTTAATTTTGGGAACGAAATTCTTTTAAGGTGGTTGAGATGTAACGACTCAATTTTCTATAATATTTTCTGGATTTAAAATCGTGCCTTGAATCGATTCTCATGTGTTAAAATTCCTTCTTCAGCTTATTTCCGTCTTGTGAATACGGTCCTGGGATGCGTTTAAATCTTAATGCATCGTTTGACTTGAGTTCGGGACGTTTTGGGGTGGTTCGGAACCCTTGTTCCTATTATTTTTTCCATTTTGGTGCAGTTGCACCGGTGCAGGATGGGTGTGCACCGGTGTAGGAGGATTTTTGGTGCTACTGTTCAGTTTTAAAGCAGTTGCACCGGTGCAGCTGAGATGTGCACCGGTGCAGAGAAGGGTCTGAAGCTACTATCGAGTTTTGGGAACAGTTGCACCAGTGTAGTGTGGGTGTGCACCGGTGCAGGTCAAATTGTGAAACCACTGTTCGATTATTTAAGCAGTTGTATCGGTGCAGATTAGGTTTGCACCGGTGCAAGGTGGGTTTGCACCGGTGCAGAGATGCTGTGCACCGGTGCAGGGTCTGTCTGGAAGACCTCATTAAGGGTAAACTTATCTTTTTGTCTTGGGGGCTATATATATCATCTTGAGCCCGATTTCTCTCATTCCTACCCTTCTTCTACATCTCTCTAACTCTATTATCTCAAATCCTCTCAACCTCCATTGCAACCAAAGCTTGGAGCTTGAAAATCAAGTCTCTAAGGAGTTCCGATCAAGAAACACAAAGAACTAACGACGATCCTAACAGCGAGATCTACGCATGACACACCATTTCTTCACCGTCCCTCCAAAATCCAAAGTTAGGGTTTTTGTCAAAGCTATTCCAAGGTAGGATCTATCTATCGCTAATATTGTTTATGTTTGTGCTTCCCCTCCCTTGTTCTTGAAATTTCATTATGTTGGGTAAATTTCGTAGGAAGAACATTTGGTTGAAATCGATATAGGGTTACTCATGTATTGATGAAATTGATGGGTTGTAGGAAGTCCCTAAGGTCACATCTTACTCATACTACGTTCAATTTCATATTGCAATCACACGAGAAAATCCCTAAATTCACATAAACCCTAGTTTGGGAAAAATTGGGGGGTTTTGGT
>NMUG010001935.1:0-16828 GCA_002855965.1 Monotropa hypopitys | reverse complement strand
TAAAAATATATTTTTACTCCTTCCCTATTTTAATAAAAATAGGTTAATTTTATTTTTAAATATTAAAATTTTGGTACGGGTATTACACTTTCGGGTGATTTGTGGGTTAAAACGTAGTCTTGACACGTTTTTTTGTAATGAATCAAACGAAAGAATGGTTTTGCGAACGAATGAAATATTTTGGGAAGAAAAAGGAATGTTTTGGAAATAAAGTGGGAAAATCACATAATGGGTCTATATGGCGAACTAGGAGGCGTTGCCCTATTCGCGCGAGAATAATGAACGGAAATATGAACTTGAACTAAAGACCCTAATTAATGTGATAACTTGAGTTGGCTTGATACACGGGTAGTTGGGATTACCTTGAGTGGCTACTGTGAGCACTCACGACATTGCGCAATGGGGGTTTTCTGGCCCCTCCCGACGTGTTGGGGAATACGAGGAAATATTCGGTTAGTCTGTTGACGAGCGACTAGCGCGGCAAAAGTCGAAACTCAAATAATTATTGATATTGCCCTTATCTCTATAAGGGGCGGGAAATGAATGGAAACACTGAATAATGCGAGTTAATTGGTATACTAGAAATCAATTGTTTTGAAAGAAAGGAAATAAGTCGTTTTTGGAAAACGTAGGGTAACATTCAGTGTTTATATCTCTCTCGTGAGTCTTGTCTTACTTTTACCGTACTTTGAGTCGAATGTGGAATGAAAGAACAAACTAACGGTTTTACACTATAATGAGATCCATTACATTGCATAGTTTACATTTTTTGCATTGTCATACACTTGTACCCAATATTATAGACGGTAGGAGATAGATTATCTCTACCGGGTGGTGGTGCTTGACCCTCTACTTTTGTAGGGTCTCTTGCACTTTACTTGGAGTAGTTGCGGGATCCTTCACAGGACTTGGAGCTGGATTGGGCTGTAATTAGGTGGTTTGCCTTTCTTTTTCCAGTACAATACATCTTTTCTTTTCTGTTGGCCACCTTGTACAAGATTAATCTATAAAATCCTATTTTGGCCTTTTCTTTTAGTTGGGGCATTGTTGTACAGGGTTATGTTATAAAACCCTATTCGCCTCTTTTATTTGTATCAGAGCAGTGCAGGCATGTGATGTAATATTTATTGTGGTGAGTAGTGTGTGTGTGGTAGATAGTACCTTACCCCTTTTGTAGTATACTCTTTACCTATTTAACACTTCAAAAAAAATCTCAAAATTTGGGAGTGTTACATTTGTAATCTTGGTTTTCTTACTTCCCCCTTGCGTAGTTTGATGATATTCTGTCAATTTGTATGTTTTCGCGAAGTTGTCGTTCATAGATCGTTATACACTTCAATTGGTCGCGTAGTGGTATCGTCTAGGGTATCTATAAACTTCCTAAGATGTCAATTGTTCGATTATGGGTTCGATATCGAAAAGCCCAAATTTTGGAAAACCATGCGTCGTCGATTTTAAAATTGATTTGGAGAAAATGTTGGTTTGGGGTCTCGTGGGAAATTGGTGGTTTGAAATAATGTTGTGACACATTTTTGTGGAAAATCGAACAAATGGAACATTTTGTGAACGAACGACACATTTTGTAAGTGAACGGATGTTTTGGTAAAAATGGGAAGAAAGTCACATTTTGGGTTGACACGTCGACTAGGAGGTTGCTTGCCCTAGGTCGCACGGAATAAACGAATTGAAGTAAATGTGACATTTGTCTCTATACGAGGAAATTGAGTTGGCTATTATTATATGGGTAGTTGGGATACCTTGGGTGGCTACTGCGAGCACCCACGACATTGCGCAATGGAGGGTTGTCTTGCCCTTCCCGGTGTGCCGGGGAATCACTAGGAATTATACGTCTAACGGTTGACGAGCCCTTAGATCGGAATTAGCCGAAACTCTATATTGTTGATTATTGCCCTTATTCTATAAGGTGCGGAATTAAAGTGTAAGGCGAAGTTTGAAAATAAATGGGAATTGGAACACGTTTGAATAACGAAGATGAGTATTTTACTTAGTATGGTTGTGACACTTGGACACAATTCCCTCTAGGTCCGATTTAGGCAACTTTTGGAAAAATGTTGGGATCACTTACTCTTCACTCTCGAGTCTTGGTTAGACAACTGTGTTTTACTTCTTTTAAAACAATTGAGATCCATTGCATAAGTCACATTACATTCATTGTATGATCACACACCCTCACCCCAGTATTATAGACGTTAGGAGATAGATTATCTATACCAGGCAGTGGTGCCTGACCCTCTACTTTTGTAGGATTTATCCTTTGACTTGGAGTGGCTGCGGGATCCTTCACAGGACTTGGGCTGTAGTGGACTGTAGTTTGGGTAGATTGCCTTTCTTTTTAGTACTGCAGTTCTTTTACTTTCTGTTGGCCACTTTGTACATGATTATCTTATAAAATCCTATTTTGGCCTTTTCTTTTAGTTGATGCACTGTTGTACAGGGTTATGTTATAAAACCATATTAGCATCATTTTACTTTTGTTTCATTTCAGTGTTGTGCATTCAATGTAATAATTAGCGTGATGGGTAGTGTGTTGTGATAGATGTTAGTTGTTCTACCCTTATGTGTTGATACTCCTTTATTCTATTTCAAAAATATATATGTTTCAAAATTTGGGAGTGTTACAGTTGGTATCAAAGCGCTCGTTCCGATTTACCTAGGACTTTGGGGGAGACTTTTAGTCTCAATGGGTGCACTATTTCCCTTGCTTAGCTCTTGGAGATTGCATTTAGGGTGCATGGCATGTATATCTAGGCATTGAATGTGTGTGCATTGTATGGATCTCTTAAAACAACAAGTTTTTATAACTCAAATTAATAAGATGGTTTGGAAATTCATGGTGTCTACTCCTTCGAGTTGGTCTTGTTGTTGTTCCTTTAGAATTTTGAGCAAATTCATATCTATCTTGTGGTGACTTTCGAGCCTGTCTTGGCAATTGTTAGAGGATCTTGTGGGCATTGGACTTGTTTGTTCAGGTTGTATCCTCTTGATGGTAGTGGTGATTCCTACTCTGGCTTAGTGAACTATTTCGAGTTCCTTGTTCTTAGAGCGTAAATGAGTTTCGTCGTTGACTCTGGTGGTAGTTTGACACCTTATTCCTCAATGTCGATCGTTAGAGATTGCGGTTGTGGCTTGTCAGGCCTATTCCTTCGTAGGAAGTGAATTCTTATTGTCGTCGTCGTGGCTTTTGAGCCTATTTCTGGTAGCGGATGATGGACTTTGCAGCAGTCAGTGGATTTGATTCTCGTTTGCCCTCCTAATGAGGATGATGATCTTGCGTGCGGTTGGATGATCATTCCTTAAATTCCTCTTTTTGATCTTAGACGAGGTTGTGTCGGCTTCTTCTTGTAAGAGTAATGTCTTTCCTCTTGATGCCGGTATGATGGTCGTTCTTGCGGTTGGAAATTTGTGGTGCTCTTGTGATTGAGCCTTGGATTCTATTTCGCTTCTTGACGATTGATATCTAGAATTTGTCTTTTGCACCGTGGCTTGATTGTTTCTTCGTGGTGGAGTTGTGACTCCTATTCTCGTTGCATGGAAGGCTTCTCGTTGGATAGTCTTGTGTTAGAATTGTCTCGATTGGTCAATTGGGCTCGTTAGGTGATTTGGGTGTTAGATTTGTTTTGGGATGCCTTGGTGTGTGCTTGATGAGTTGTTGTTGGTTATTGTGTTGTGAGTCGGGAAAGTGGTTTGAAGAACTTAGTTCTGTCTTGATGTTTTGGAGTGATAGTGCGTGGATGACTGTCTTGCGGTTCTTCCTAGAAGTGGCATTTGTGTTCCTTGCTTTGTTGGGTGATAATGTGGGGAGGAAAACGGTTTTGGTTGAGAGATAGAGGTATGGTGGTCTTGTTTGGTGACTTAGAGCCTTGGGGTGTGGATTTGATTTGAAGTTATTGTTTTGGGAGAGATGGAATAATTTAGTTGATGGATTGAGGTATCGTGTGTCTTGCTTGGGAATTGAAGATGAGAGTTAGAGTTGCTTTCTTATCTTGGTGCGAGGTTATATGAGGTGAATGGTGATTTGGGTGATTGTTTCTTTTCTTCCTGATTTTGGAATGTGGTTGGCCGTGTGTCTCTTTCGGCATGTTAAATTCATCCTTATTTAACCTTTGCAGGATCGGTGAGTGGATGTCGTTCCTTGGTTGCTTGTTAACTCTTCTACACTCGTAGATCAGTGTACTTGATCGATGGTCTCTACCATCATTGTTGGGAGTGTTGTCGCGTGCACTTGTGCTTTATCCTATTCGTCGCTAGGATTCCTTGTTCTTCGGTGGTGTGCGATTAACTTCTCGTGGTTCTCGCTTGGCACTTGGTGGCGATTATGGAAGCTGTGCGTGGTTCAAAAAATCGTCTGGCTCCTTGTTTCCTACTTGTGGTGTTGTAGCTGGTTTTCTCCATTTTCCTATCGATTGCTCGTGGAGCATCTATAGTCGTGGTGCTTGTCGTAGTGGTGAGGCGTTGCTAGTCTTGCATGTGGAGAATCATCTACTTCGTAGAGATTGTTTTCGGGAATCGTATCCTTGTTTCGTGCACTCTTGCCTTGTGGGTTGCCTTTGTGCATTCGTTCTTGTTCGCCGGCTTTGTTTGAGAGTGTGCTGTGGGATTGGATTTTGGTGGGTGTGATCAGTGAGATGAAGTCACTTTTGTGTTATGCGGCTATGTTGTGAGCGTTGGGGTACAATATATGTGTCTCTTTGAAGTCGACTGCACTGACTTGGATTGTGGTGATGTTTGTCATGACTGGTGTGCGTAGTCTGTGTCATGTGGTGTAGGAATGACCATGAAGGATTGTTTTGAGAAGGTGACTGGCCATCATATCTCAAATCAAACTTCTTAGTCATTCTGGTACCGCGCTAGATGTGTGCGGGTTGGGTTGTGAGATTTTAGTTGTTGGGTTCTTCTCTTGGTAGCGTTGTGGTTGTTTAGTGTGATTCGGGTGGCATGGTTGTTGTGTGACTATCCCTTGTAGCTTGTCTTGCTTTCAAATACTCACTCATATCGGTTGGACTCTCTTGTCGCGATCTTTTTTGGAAATCAATTTTGGCGTTGTTTCGCACATTTGTGACCATGTGAATGTTGTAGACATCCTTGCGGTGGTTGAGAATCATTCTTCTATTTTCATAAATTCTAGAAAATATTTGGAAAAAATCGGAGTATTCGTCTCGTATCCACGTGTCGGTGTCGTATCCGTACCGTATTCGCGTGTCGGTACCGTATCCTCGTATCCTAATCGTGTCCTAGGCATGTCCTTGGCGTGTCGGCGTGTCCTTGACGTGTTGGCGTATCCTTGGCGTATCCTTCGCGTGTCGGGCGTATCCGTACTGTGTCCCCTCATATCCTTTGTGTTTCGGCACTTTGGTGTCCTCCCGGCTTGCCCATTTGGTGTTGTGGAACGTCTTAGATTTTTATAGGAATTTTTCGTGGCGATGTTCTTGCGGTTTGGCTCTCGTACCATGCGCTTCATTTGGAAAATCCACATTTCTTGCTTGTTTCAGCGGTGGGTGAATGTGTGGATATGCGGAAATCATTTCGTTTGGAGTTCTTAGCTTTGTCGAGGACAAATTCTTTTGCGTAGTTCCGGTTCTTCTTTGTCATTTCTTGCGTGTGGGTATTTTTCATGTTGCGATTTGTTGCACTCTTAAGGAAGTGAGGTGGTATATGCGAATTGCGATGGTTGTTGTATATTCGATGGGCGGCATTGCTTTCTCTTGAGGATCGCTCTTGGCATTGTCGGTTCTTGTTGTGAATCCATCCGTGTTGGATGTGTCTCGGGCGTTGTTCCCCTCGTGGTGTTGTATCTCGGTTCTTTTATCTTTGAAATTTTGAGGACGAAATTTTTGTAAGGAGGGTAGTTTGTCACACTCCGGAAATTTTAGTTAATTTATATTCGTTTCAATAAATTCAATAAATCAAAATCCTTTATTATTGGAAGTCGTAGATAATCTGATTACGAATCCAACGCAATATGAATCGTCTCAATCGGAGCCCGGACAAAGAAGTTGTGACCAAAATACTCTCGAAAATTCCATCATTCCAAATTAGTGCAAAATTGGCCGTGTCGACCGGTACACCATACCGTCGTTGAGCGGTCGAGGCAAGTCAGTGAGGTGTTCGAAATAACCTCCACCGGTCGAGCCAGAATCGTCGACCGGTCGTGAAGGCTAAATTTGCTGTGCAAACTGGTTTAATGAAGGGTAGTTTAGTAACTTCACTAGGGGTCCTATATATGCCTTTGGTCCTAATTATGGGGTCTTCTTCCCCATTTATATCCATAAATTCACTCTCTCTACCTCCCTCTCAACTCTCTCTCCCTTCTCTCCTCCACATCTCTCCATCCATAGAGTTTCGAAGAAAATGCGAAGAACAAATGTTGACGGCCTCGCTCCCATTTCCGCAATGATGTGCATAGATCGTCCTATAACGGTGAGTTCTTTTACCTCTCTAAAACCCTAGGTTTGTATCTCTCTAGTACATGTACATGGGTTGCTCATTGGGTGTTTTATTGCGAGGGCTTCGCGGTGGTGAGTTTAACTCCCGGCGGCCATGGAGGTTTTCCGGCGACTTTTCCGGCGAGCATCACCAGAGCTTCGACCAAGGTAGAGTTTTTCTATCCCTCTCATTTGTAATCTTGGTTTTCTTACTTCCCTCTTGCGTAGTTTAATGATATTCCATCAATTTGTATGTTTTTGCGAAGTTGTCGTTCATAGGTCGTTATACACTTCAATTGGTCGCGTAGTGGTATCGTCTAGGGTATCTATAAACTCCCTAGGATGTCAATTGTTCGATTATGGGTTCGATTTTGAAAAGCCCAATTTTGGAAAATCATGTGTCGTCGATTTTAAAAGTGATTTGGGGAAAAATGTTGATTTGGGATCTCATGGGAAATTGGTGGGTTGAAATAATGTTGTGACACGTTTTTGTGGAAAATCGAACAAATGGAACATTTTGTGAACGAACGACACATTTTGTAAGTGAATGGATGTTTTGGTAAAAATGGGAAGAAAGTCACATTTTGGGTTGGCACGTCGACTATGAGGTTGTTTGCCCTAGGTCGTACGGAATAAACGAATTGAAGTAAATGTGACATTTGTCTCTATACGAGAAAATTGAGTTGGCTATTATTATACGGGTAGTTGGGATACCTTGGGTGGCTACTGTGAGCACCCACGACATTGCACAATGGAGGGTTGTCTGGATCTTCCCGGCGTGCCGTGGAATCACTAGGAATTATACGTCTAACAGTTGACGAACCCTTAGACCGGAATTAGCCGAAACTCTATATTGTTGATTATTTCCCTTATTCTATAAGGTGCGTAATTAAAGTGTAAGGCGAAGTTTGAAAATAAATGGGAATTGGAACACGTTTGAATAACGAAAATGAGTATTTTACTTAGTATGGTTGTGACACTTGGACACAATTCTCTCTAGGTCCGATTTAGGCAACTTTTGAAAAAATGTTGGGATCACTTACTCTTCACTCTCGAGTCTTGGTTAGACAACTGTGTTTTACTTCTTTTAAAACAATTGAGATCCATTGCATAAGTCACATTACATTCATTGTATGATCACACACCCTCACCCCAATATTATAGACGTTAGAAGATAGATTATCTATACCAGGCAGTGGTGCCTGACCCTCTACTTTTGTAGGATTTATCCCTTGACTTGGAGTGACTGCGGGATCCTTCACAGGACTTGGGCTGTAGTGGACTGTAGTTTGGATAGATTGCCTTTCTTTTTAGTACTGCAGTTCTTTTACTTTCTGTTTGCCACTTTGTACAAGATTATCTTATAAAATCCTATTTTGGCCTTTTCTTTTAATTGATGCGCTGTTGTACAGGGTTATGTTATAAAACTCTATTAGCATCATTTTACCTTTATTTCATTTCAGTGTTGTGCATTCAATGTAATAATTAGCGTGATGGGTAGTGTGTTGTGGTAGATGTTAGTTATTCTACCCTTATGTGTTGATACTCTTTATCCAATAACACTCCTTTATTCTATTTCATATATATATATATATATGTTTCAAAATTTGGGAGTGTTACACCCGCACAATATGATCAACGGCACCATATCTATAACAATGTCCCTCACCGGTCGATCCCTTAGCCGCAGGCTATCTTTCACAGTCTTGACCTTGTTTACCACCCCACCATCTGCTACTTTTACTCTATTGAGATCCACTTTTAGTATATTGTGATTGTTTTTGTTGTGGTCTTTGTCCGCCACTAGACCTTCCTGTCATTCCAAAATCAAACTTCCTTTTTTGGCTTTCGTGGTAATCTTGCACATTCTTACCGATTTGTCATGCCATATCGATCAAATCAGCATAATCTTTTTCTCGAAATGGCATCAGTCTATTCTTTACTTTTGTATTCAACCCTTCTCTGAATCGTTGGCATTTCTTATTCTCACAGTCTACCATATCAGGAGCGTATCGAGACAACTCAGCAAACTGTGCCTCATAATCACCTACAGACATTTTTCCATGCTCCAATTTCATGAACACTACTTTATGAGCATATCGATAACTTAATGGGAATTATTCATCCTCATAGGCCTTTACAAACCTATCACATGTCACCTTTGGCACCTTTACAGGTACAACTCCCCGAGTTGGAACCATTAACTGTTGTTTTGTGTCTTGCCACCATCTTCTAGTACTACCCTTCGGATTGAAAGTGGCCAACATAACCCTTTGAACATTATTGGCTCCCATTGCTTCCAACACCCTCGTCACACCTTTCAGCCAGCCCTCTACCTCTAATGGGTTAGTTGATCCATCGAACTCATTTGGATACAGTTTCTTGAACCTCCCTAACATGGATGTAGCTGCCCCAGAACCTGAACTTTGTTCCATCTGCCATTGGAAATATGATGAATGCAATTTCCTATCTCTGGCCCTCACAGCTAATAATTGTTTCATCTATAAACCCCAAATCGGATGTGAAGTCCCCTCGGCTTCAGTAACCCTTGGTGGAGTGTTCTCTGGTTGGTTCCCACCTTCTTTGGCCATGGCAACTTCCTGTTTATATTCAGTAGGCCACACAAAAACACATTAAATATCATTTAATCCAATGGAAATTTATTTCCACATAGCCCTATCATGACCTACACTCATACATACACATCACACTGGTCCACTCCATAGTTCCCCAATCCTGATTCACACCTCAGACACTAGATAAACCTCTAGCTCTAATACCACGAAGTGTCATGACCCATCCCGATACACTACTCTAATGAGTCTGCATCGCACGACCGCGACACACAAGCAAGATTATGCCCATAAACTAGGTCTTTAAGAGACTACATTTTAATTTCCAATCATTCTTATAATCATGCTCCATTATTGATTCCATTAATTTAAGAAATCATACAACTACTCATTATCGAACAAGAAACATTTAATTAACAACAGAAGCTTAGCATTAAAAACTGAACTAAAAGTTTAAACATTTATTACAACATGGTTACTAAACAAAAGCATAACACATTCGTCCCGGTCAAGTACATTATAAAAGAAATGTACAAGCGCTAAAGTACATGTGAATCTTAACTACTTCATCCAGTGACCAATCTCCGAACTAGTAGTGGACCTCTCTCTCTATCATTCATTGTCGTGACATCCAAAAATAGGAAACATAAGAATATATAAATTGTACACTTCTTTAAAGATTTAATAATTATTGTAAATACCACATATGCAGTTCTGAAGGAACAAAATTGCATAATCTCAACTTGGCATAACAATAGGGTGCTTTGGTGCGTCTGTCCATGATCATACAACTATATATCATAGTTACACGACTACACAATCATAGACTCTTGTCTACATATATCATAGCCACACGACTACACAATCATAGACTCACGTCCACACATTTTATCATTTATACATAATAATCAGAGCTTTAAATAAAAACACAATAAACATACTCACAGTGACTTTTTATAATGATTTGTCGTTCCCCTATTTCTTCGGGGGTTCGACACCACTTGCCTTCTCACTTATCCAAGCTAAAAACCTTAGTAATTGATACAAAACATAGCTTGAACAATGAAATAAAAATGTAATAAAACAATTACAAACCATAAATAGTCATTGCCTTATTCATTTCCCTTTTTATTCATTTATTTCCTTCTTCCTTACTTTATTCTATTATATTTTATTTTTATCTAATTTAGTTTTCCAACATTTCCTTACTGTCCTAAAGCCCAGCATGCTCATATATCAATATGCATTTCGTCACATATCGATATATGATCCCTCTGATTCTCCCTTCAATAACCACCACTCGTTCACATATCGATTGCCTTATGACCTAAGGACATATCAAAATGTGCTCTCCCCTGTACATTTCGACATGGGTCATATTTTGATATGTAACCCATGACCTTCCACATTTCGATTGAGATCTTATATTTTGATATACCCTAAATTACACGCATATCGATATGTGACCTAATCACATATCGATATATGATCATATTGATCCCAACCTTAAACTTACATTTCAATTGATCACAACCCTCAACACATTTTGACTTGCCTTAACTGACATCACATTTCGATATGTGGTTTATCCACTGTTGGTCCACAAAGGCAACCAAGAGGGTGGTGAATTTGTCTACCAACAAGAAATCAAACCAAATAATATATTAAAATATATTATAATCTCAATTCTAGTATCAATGCCAAAACCCTTACGTTACACCTAAGTTGTTGCAATACGACAATGATTGAGGTTTTTGGGATTGTTTTGATTCTTTGAAATTAGATTGAAAATATATTTTGACAACATAAAATATAACAATCTCAAGAATTAAAAGTGTAAAGAGAGAGAGAGAGAGAGAATATATAAGATGTATAGTAGTTCGATAGGTCGTGTCTCTCCCTACCTACGTCCACTTCCCCTACAACTTGTGAAGGATTCCACTAACATAAGTAACCACCAAATGTGATTACAAATTACAAAGTGAGTGAGGACCTTCAAGGGTGGTCTTCAACCATTACACTAGGACCTTCAAGGGTAGCCTACAACCATTAACCTAGGACCTTCAAGGGTAGCCTACAATCTTTCAATGAGGTCCTTCTAGGATGGCCTCCAACCTAACTACAAGGGTACAATCCTTGTTTACAAAAGTAAGAGTGAAAGGACAAAGCTAAGAGTTTGTGACTAATTCCTTTACAAGTGTAAATCAATGAAGAAAGAGAGACTAAAATTAATCTAACAAAAGAGATATATGTCTCCTTCTTCTCTTTAATTCCTTGGAAAATCACAAAAAGGTTTGACAGTGTTCTTGGCAGTGCATAACACAATTCAATATAATATAACAACACTGCACACACAATTTGGCAAACGGATGCCTTACAGACAGACCGGTCAGTTTACCGTCTGGTAGATCGGTTCCTCTACCGGTTCTCCATTTTGCTTCCTTTTTGGATGAGATGCTCCCATATAGCTCTATTGGGGGTAAGCCTTTCTTGTGGTGGTTTGCTGCTGTGAACGGTGGAGATGAGTTGTAGTGGTGTGGCTGGACCTAGCTGCACATGTAACAAACATTAGGCTACCGACGGCGTCGTCGGTGGACCCTCCGATGGCAAAGTCAGCAAAGGATTCTAGAGAGAGAAACCAAACTGACAGAGTTTTGGCTAGAGAGAGAGTGTGTCTGCCATGTGCGCAAAATCCAGAATGCTGTTTCCGAGGGAATCTTCGTTGTGAACAAGGCATTTTGTCATGTCTGGCCGAAGCGAGCTGCTTCGGCGTTGCTTGTTGTAGGTCGGGCCGTCCTGGGCTAAGAGACCTCTGCACAAAAGTTATCCCAGGGGAGCCTCTGACGTCGGTCGTTGCTCTGATCGGTCGTATGACCTTGGCTGTGAGTTCCTTCGGCTAGGCACCTCCTCTGGGCTTTGAGTCTTTGGGCCGGAGCGAGCCCCAGAGAGGCCCTATCGCCGGCTAAGATCTGTCCGGTTGCATGTTGGCTGTCCTGAGTTGTGGTCCTCCTGGAGGAGGTCGTGGCTCCAGCCTCCTGAGAGTTCGCCCCCCACCAATAGCCCCTCAACCCCTTTGGCCAGGCATTTTGGCCGAAGCGGGGTTGACTCGGTGCCGATAGGTTGTGTAGGTGCCGAAGGGAGGAGCGTCGGACCACTGATTTGACTTGAGATTTGGATTCCTGACAGCATTTAATGAACCGTCATTTTGAAATCGTTGACGTGTCGTGCTATGGGGAGATGGCATGTCTGACGTGATGCCACGCGGACAGATGTCGCGTCATCGGTCACCGTGTGCTTGATCTGGCGGTTGGACAGTCTTGCGTGTCACGCTGTGGTTGGCTGGCGCTGCGGCAGATGGGACAGTGCCATCATGAGGTGTCAGTTTTATCTGCGCTGGCACAACTTCCGAGGCGGCGCAATGATGAAACCGCGTGGTGACCGGTTTGGGCGGTTCGGCCGGTCACCCAATTTTTAATTCCAGGTGGCCGCCTATAAAAGCGTCCCTTAGGGTTTTTCATACCCTCTCTGTTGCTTCTCTCTCAAATCCTCAGGCGATTTCCGGCGAGCTCCCAGGCGATTTCCGGCGAGACCTGTTCCAGCCCGTGCCTTGTCTTCTTCAGCTTTCCAGCCCTCCTTTCATCTTCCTGGTAAGCGTCTGCTTCTCATCTGTACGTTGACAACGTTTGTTTCTTGTTTTTCAGTCGATTTAGCGACTGTTTTGGTTGTGTGTCTGGTCTGTCCGCCATTATTGCAGCCTGGAAGCTTTCCACCTACTTCTGGGTTGCAAGGTTGAAGACGACGCACCCAACCGTTCGCGGCCTAACCGAACTGGATCTGGCAGTGAACGCCAATCTCCCTTTCTCCCGTCGATTTAGCGACGCTCTTTGGGTTGTTCTTCTCCGCCACTTTCATGGCCTGGAAGTTCCTTGTGAGTTTCTGGGTTTCGTGGTGAGAGAGATGAACATTCAAACCCAACTTGGCCGAGCCGAGCTGTCTCTCTGCGCTTTATTGTGTAGGTTGATGCCAGACCGACTGAAGGTGCCCTCTTGCTTGTGTTCTTTTCAGATCCAACAAATGGCGCCGAAGAAGAGGTCCGACAAGTTCAGGAAGCTCCTGGATTCTCCTGAAGACCTTCAGCACTTTAGGGAGGAATACGAGGTCCCGGCCGACGTGAACCTTCTGCTGGCCCCCGTCGGTCACAAAGAACAAGGACCGCAACACATTCTTGTGCCTATAATTGCTATCATTGAGGGGGGAGTTCGGTTCCCTTTTCAACCCATTCTCACCCGTTTATTCGGTTCACTTGGTATCACTCTGTTCTAAGTGACGGTTAATACCTTCAGAATTCTTTTGGGGGTAGCCAAGTTGAACGAGACCCTTCCGCCGGCGGACCAACTAACTTTGGAGGATATCTTCGGTTGCTACTTCATCGGTTTCAACTAGAAAAACAAGAAGTATTACCTGGGCCGGAGGCCCAACCAGACCGGCCTGATTCCCGGCTTGCCGGATTGGGACAAATATGTCGACGACGTGATAATCGTCTCCGGCCGCTTCTTCGTTCCATTTCACTACGGGGGCACGTGTATACCGTACCTTTTCTAGAGGGTGTCCCTAGTAAGTTTTGTTACTTCGGCCGAAGTTTCTTTTTTTTATCTGCTCTCTTCTCGGATTTTTCTAACTATTTGCTCTATTCCGTGCAGACGCCGAGGTTCTGAGTGGCTTGAAAAACGTTGCCGACGCTGATAGGGTAAAGGCTTTTTCTACTTTGTCAGAAGTCAGACGCTGGGCCCCGACTTTGTTGGAGTACACTCCAGCCTACACCCACATTCTTCGGCCGCGACCCTCTCCAGCCGAGACATCTACTAGGCGCTCAGTCGAGCCCTCAGTTGTGCCACCCGCCGAGCCCTCAGTTGTGCCATCATCCGAGCACTCCGCTGCACCATCCATTAAAGAGGTTGACATGGGTCCGAAGAAGGTGATCGACCTTGACATGGAGTTCCAGGATGATGGGACCGAGGGAATAACTGAGCCCATAGTCACAATCTTGAAGGAGCCGCCACCTGGTGGCCGGGCCGGTGAAGTCATGGAGAAGCTGACCAGGACTCGGGCTCAGCGTAAGAGGGCCCGAGTGTCTGAGGAGGAGGTGCCGATGTCTGAGCATTCGTCGACTGCGGTGGGGAAGGCTGCCATCCCTGATCCTTCGACCGTGGAGACATCGGGGTTTTCCCGGAAGGAGGTGGCACTGTGGGAGCCGAAGCTCTCATTTGAAGGTATTGCTGTCGAGGAGGGCGACAAGCTTGATGACCGCCCTGGCGTGGCGATGGCGCTACTCCAGGCCTTTACTTTGCCGAGGGAGATGGAGTCCCTTCCCAAAGGTCCCCGGACCTGCTTCTGAACGATGATGTACTACGGCGCCAAGGTAAATATTTTACCCCTTTTTAGTTGAACTTTTGCTTCGGTGTAGTTTTGGTAACATTTGTCCTTTCTACAGATGATGGCTGTCGGCGCTGGCGTGGACCAGCGAATTTTTGAACTCCAGGTCGCTCGGCAGGAGGCTGATAAGTTGGCCGAGGCGGGTAAGAAGGAGGCGGCCGAGGCGAGGGACTCCTTGGTCGAGCAGTAGAATAAGGCCGCGGCGATGCAGACGACTGTTGAGATCAATGTGGCCGAGATGAATGCCAAGACCTCCCGGATTGCTGATTTGGAGGCCGAGAACCTCCGTCTGAAGGAGGAGGTGGAGGCCGAGAAGGGGAAGGCTGATGCGGTGTACGACCGCGGCTTTGAAGAGGCCGAGAACCAGTGCCGAGAGCAGATGGTCAGAATCAAGGAGAGGTGCTTCCAGAGAGGCTGGGTGTGTGCCAAGTTATCCTTTGGGGACGAGGACAGTACTTCCGGTGTGGGGGACATCCCCCTCATGAAGGATTCCAAGGCTGGGGCTTGGCTCCTACCTTCCAGGTCGACTCCCGCTGCTCCTACGACCGAAGCTGTTGGTACCGGCACCGCTGCTGCAACCGAAGCTATTGGTACCGGCACCGTTGCTGCTGGCCCTACCGAGCCCACCGCCTGATCCTTTTGTGCTTTTCCTATTTTTCTTTTTGTTTTGGGGCCGAGCCGGTCTGTGGCCGGCTCCTTTTGTATTTTCATCAATGAATTGTTTTTAACTTTCATGACTGCACGGCTATCTTTTTGTTATTCTACTGACTTCCCCCAACCGAGGAAAGGGTTTTGGTTAACCAAGGCGTTTTCCTCGGTTCGGCCAAATACTTGGCTGATTGCAAACTGTGGGCTGCTTCGGCGCTCGCCTGAGTGATACTTGTACATTTTCCAGATAAATGATAACTTGTGTAGTGATTTGACGATGTGGCGCCGAAGATCGGTAAGCTCCCGTGGCAAAACTGCCGAGTAGTTGTAGGTGCGCTTTGTAGATAAGCGGTAACTATGAGCTACTTCGGCGGTATAGCACCGAATAGCTGTAAGCTTCCTCGGCAAAACTACCGAGGAGCTGCATGCATGCTTTGGATATGAACGACAACTAAGAGCTGCTTCGGCGATGTGGCACCGAAGAGCTGTAAGTCTCCTCGGCAAAGCCACCGTGGAGCTGTATGCACGCTTTGGAGATAAACAGCCGGATTCTAGTGGGATGATTGCTTCCATGCCGAAGGCTAACAAGAACGGTTTTTGCCCTGTGGAGCGTCGCGGGGTCGTTCGGTAGGCCCAAAGAACACTGGGGAGATCTTCGGCCCACCTTCCCTTTGCTGTCTGCAATCTTCTTCTGATTCCGCTGTCGATGGTTTTGTTGGAGGCTTCGGCTTGACCGTTGCCTTGTGGGTAGTGGGGGCTTGAGTTATAGAACCTGATTCTATGCTCGGCACAGAAGTTGGTGAAGAGATCCCCCACGAACTGAGTGCCGTTGTCCGAGATGAAGGCGTAGGGGATGCCGAAGCGGGAGACAATGTTCTTCCATGCAAATCTTTTTACATCTTTGTCTTCTATAGTAATCAACGGCTCGGCTTCGACCCACTTGGAGAAGTAGTCTGTTGCTGTGATCAGAAATTTGAAACCTCCTGGTGCCGTAGGGAGTTTGCCGACGATATCCAGGCCCCATTGAGCAAAAGGCCATGGACTGGTCAATGGTGTAAGCTCTTCGGCAGGTTGTCTGATGATTGGGGAGAATCGCGGGCAGGAGTCACACTTCTTCACTATCTGCTCCCCGTCTTCGATCATCTTCGGCCACCAGTACCATTGGGAGATGGCTCGGTGCGCTATCGATCTTACCCCGGTGTGTGCTCCACAGCTGCCAGTGTGGAGCTCCTGCAACACTCCTTCCACCAATGTTGGGTGCACACAAAGGAGGTACGGTCCATAGAATGACCGTCTGTATAATTTGTCCTGAGGGCCAAGCCAGAAATGAGCCGACTTGTGGACGATTCGGTGGGCTTCCCTCTTGTCTTCTGGGAGTGAGCCGTCCTTCAGAAATGAAATGATTGGGTCCATTGATGTAGGACAAGAACCTACATGTACCCTCAGTGGAGCTGCCGAGCAGACCCTAACTCCAACCGAGCAACCTACCCTTCCTTTTCATCAAGCCGCACAGCCTACACTCTCAGCCGAGCTGCCCTTCCGCACATCAGGTGCCCGCACAGCATATGCCGAGCTACCACACTTGCCGCACAGCCCCAATGAGCTTCATCCCAGCACGGCCAGCCCAGCACGTACCAGCTTCGCTCAAGAAACTACGCCAGCACGGCCTCAACAGCTGCACCTCAGTTCGGCCGTATTCCCGCAGAGCTACTGGGACGAGACCACACGGGG
>NMUG010001934.1:0-16828 GCA_002855965.1 Monotropa hypopitys | reverse complement strand
TTTTATTCAAATTCCAACATATTATCTTTTGGATGCTCATTAGCATATAATAGCACTTTTATCAAATGACTAAGTATGCTTTTGGAAAATTGAGAGTAATTGAGGCATTTAGAGACTCACCTGATTTAGTTGGATTTCCTTGCCTTTTACCTCTTTTCTATAAATATTTTCCAAGCCAAAATCTGGAATATAAATACCAAATTTCATTATTTTATTACTGTCGAGCTGCTCTAGGCTTACTGACGAGTAGAGCTGGCTAGACCAAACTTGGTCGAGCAACCATCAAGCCAAGGGACATACTGGTCGAGCATGATAAAGGCCAAGAGCTACTGGACGAACACAAAACAGAGCTGGAGGGACTATTGTCGAACTCACTCAGGCCTATTAACTTACTGGTCGCGCACAAAAGGCCACTTACAAACACATAAATGGGTCGAAGGTTTACGAGTCATGCTCAATAAATGGGTCGAAGGGATCACACCCTGGCTGAACATACTATGGTTGAGCTAAAATATGCTTTGCCAATAAGGAGTCCAGTCAACACAAAGCTTGGAAGAACACAAGTTGCAGCCGAATACTGGGTTGCCGAGCTGGAAATGATTCAATTGGGACTCTAGATACTTGGTGGAAATACCAAGTTATACGACGGCATTATTCAAATCAAAATGACCTATAACGAGAAGTGGGAGTGCAATAACAATGTTTTTCCAAGGGTTCTGGGTCCCTAGGAGATCAAAAAGTGGTCGTCAGTAGTTGTGCCAAATCTCCACTCAATTCAATGCTCAACCGAGCACAAAATCCTAAAAATCCAAATAACGGACAGTATCCAGTCGAGCACAAGTGATTTAGACGTGAGGGAGGTCAGTAATGAAGGGGTGATTGTTTCAAAGCTTTTGTTGAATTGAAATAGTGCTTGGTCGAGCTGATAGGGAGCTGTATAGAGGAGATCATAATAGTCATGGAGTTATTTCCTTTAACAAGGGCTCTGGTTACTTTTGGTTGTGCGAACATAGGCTACTGAGCCGGAAAATGGCTCTACCGAGCTAAAATAAGGAGTGCCACACAGGGAGTGTTCATTTACTAAGGTGTCTTTCAAATCAAGGCTTCTTGGTACCCCTGGCTATGTGGTAAGACCTTTACAAAGGTCTAACGAAGTGGAAAACAAAGGAGCAATTCCCTTTTTAAGGCATGTGGTTTAAGACAAGGTGGCAAGACCTTTACAGTGGTCTGCCGAGCACTGGCAATGTTACGTAGAGCAACAATGGCCTAAAGGACCAGAAATATAATAGATGATGTGAAGAAATTACCTCTGGCTAGAGGCTTAGCTTTGCTGAAGTGATGTGAGTCTTAGCAGATTGATTGTTGAGCATTGGATGAAGGACTGTTTGCTCGAGGAAGTGTTGTCGAACACTGGAAGGTCGCCAAGGGGTTGACTGAGAAAGTATGAATAAGAAACTTCTCGGGGGACAACTGCAAAGTAGCTGCTATGTCGGATGAAGGTTGATCGGAGGGATATTTGGACAAAGGAGAGTTGGAGGATTAATGAATGCTCTGGGGGAGTTGATGGGTCTAAATGAATGTCCAAGTGGGTGTTTATTTAGGGGTAAATTAGGTAGTTGACCCTCATTTATTGCTCATTCAATTTTATGTCGAGCTGCCGACCAGACGCTTGACTAGCCGCTGACCAGTCGCTTGTCTCGCCGCCTGACAGACCACTGACCAACCTCCTGTCCCACCGCCTGACAGGCTAGCTTTATGCAGCCTTCAGTCGCCTAGCTACCAACATGTCGACTGACATGGACGACCAATCACACTTAGCCCGTACTGATTTTTAGAATTTACAGATTTGCCGCAATCACTCTGATTTCATCATTTATGCCCAGATTTCACTTATTTGTTCTATTTTAGACCACAGAAATCATTTTAATGGAAAATTAAACTTCAAATATTTTCCAAAAAATTGTAAAAATTAGAAAATGTATTTTCATTTAATATTTATATTTTAGGCATATCATCTCATGTCGAGGTCTCACACTATCGCTATAGGATCCACCAGTATCGGTCGAGGAGCAAAACCAAGATTTATCAAGGCCCTCCTCTACCAGTACCATGGTAGATCGTTGCTCTACCGATAGAGGGGCTGCCTCTATTGGTAGAGAGGCATCTCCTCCTCTGACAAAGTCATTAAATCAAACACTTCCTTTTAAAATCCAGCTTTTATCAAAATAACCCCGAAAATCTATACAACACATTTCCAAGAATCAAATTAAAATTTAGATTAATTATTTTGACTTTTTTAATCCAAAGATTCTAATTTAAATCAAACAACTTCACTAAAATTCTAGAAAACTTCCAGATGAAATTTCAAATTTTACCACATTAAAATCGAGCAATAAAAATTAAAATGAGTTGTGACACTGGTCCTCTTCAAGGGATAATGTTCCAGGAGAATTCTCCTCAAAAGAACCCTCTTTAGGCAGAAATATAGATAAATTGAGTCTTTATCTTGTGGGTTTACTCTCTTTAGGATCACTTATATTGTTCTCTTCAAGAGTGTTAAGTTTGGCCTCTTTAGGAGCATCATAATCTTTTTCTTGGATTTTTCTCTTTCGAGAAATTTTATATTTTGCACTGACATGTCTTTCATGCTTATGGCATGCCTTAGAATCGTCCCAGGGATGTCAGTCCTAGCTAGGATGTTATAAGTTGGTATATGAGACTTAATTGCCCTTTTAGTGATGGTGAAAACATTCGGCAATTGATTTGCATTTTTTTGCAAATGGATGATCCTTAGAACCTTATATAGCATGCTCGCATTAAATCAAACAACAAGCCTCAAAAATTGACCTACATTACCAAAACCAATTTCGAAACACGATTCATCTGTTCTCCCATTTGACTCTATGACACACCCATAATAAAAAATGGATTTTCCTCTTTCGAGAAATATTTTCTTGGATTTTCCTCTTTTGGTAAATTTTATCTTTTGCGCTGACAGGTCTTCCACGCTTCTGGCGTGCCTTTTAATCGTCTGTTGTTCCCTTATGGTTTTGTTCCATGGGGATGTCAATCCTAGTTGAGATGTTAGAAGTTGGTATGTGAGACTTAATTTCCCTTTTAGTGACGGTGAAAGCATCCGGCAAATGATTTGCAATATTTTTGCAAATGGATGATCCTTTGAACTTCCAGTTTACATTAATTAGTACGAGGATCCCTATGAGATAACATCGGGGCTTTCCAAGTGATTTTAAGTCGAACTTCTTGCTCTGACTTTTCTTCCCCTAAGCCTGGAAAAATTGTTTCATCAAAATGACAATCTATAAAATATGCCCTAAGGACATGTCATGTTAAAGGTTCAAGATATCTAATTATAGATGGGAATTATAACCGATACAATTCAAAGTCTATGTTGAGGCCTATCTTAGTACGTCAGGAAGGTGGGACAGGTGTATATATAGTACAACCCAAAACTCTAAGACGATCAATATTAGGTTGTTGACCAAGCACAAATTGTGATGATGAGTCAAGCAATATTAAAGGAATGGTATATAATAACAACAAGAAACACGATAATATAAAGAAAATAAGTTCTTCGCAAACTTTTATTGATTTTTCAGGAATCTTTAAATAATTGATCTTTGGAATTGATTAATATTTGCTCTTCTGAAATATCTATAGAGTAAGTATTTTGAACCATACAGTATTATATATATGTTGATATTCAGGATCAACTAAATAATTTTATAATAAATCTTTTGGATTTATATTTATGATTTGCATGATCAAATGAAACAACTATAATAAATATGTTGGATTTATTTATGATCATCTGAACTATTTGAATTACAAGTAATAAATCTACTTGATTTATTTTTAAAACAAACATAAGTTTGATGGACTCGTATTAAATAGTACTTGGGCCTTTTTCACAATTGGATAGAGGCTCGTTCTAATAACATGTAAAATAAAAGAAAGTGTGACATGAGATGTAAAAAAAATAGTCGTTAATGAAATTAAGGGTAAAAACTTTTATTTATAGTTAAAGGTTTAAGAATTGATTGCATTATCCAACCAATTAGAAAATGGTCGTCGTTCGACCAATTAGAAAGCATCATGTTATAGGATTAATAGAATTTAGCATAATGCATTATTCAACCAATAAGTTATCAATGCACCATCCATCCAATAGAAATATTTCTTAGTCGTAAAGTAATTCACATTAACTTCACAACAAAAATAAAGTATTTATTGGAAAAAATCAGTTTTTTACTAAATTAGAAATCTCAATTAATTCTAATCGATTTTTTGCACAAAAATATTTAATTTTTTATTTCTAAATTACACAGTTTTTGCAAAGAATAAGCAATTTGGGGTGGATGAGACAGTATAGTCTTTTTTCCATAATAAAAACAGATTTTATTCCATTTTTTATATTCTTTGTAAATCCAAACCGAATTTTTTTTACTTCAAATCTCTTTTAAAATTGTCCTATATTTTTGTCCCCTTGCAAATCACTCGTGAAAGGGCACAAGTACCTCGTAGTAATATTTAAGAAAAATAAAAGGTGACGTCTTTATTTATGAATTATGATAATGATAAGAATAGTAGTTTTAATTTTGTTGTTTTCATTTCTGTTACTTCCGTTATTGTTGTTATAGTAGTTAGAAGAAAATATGTACATAAGGTAGCTGGGAAAAGAGAAAACGTGTAATTGATGTAGTATCTTGGCTATTTCTAAATTCTCTTTCCACTCTAATTCTCTCCTAAATTTCTCTTCTCTCCTTCTCTCTTTTCCATTAATAAACGATTGGAGTTCAATTCGTGAACACCATTTCTGTATATGTTGAACCAGTAATCATCACATTATATTTCCGAAAGAAAATTATTCCATTTCCGGTAGAAGGTCTGTCAGTGGTATCAGAGCAGTGATTCTCCGAATGTGGAAGGCAACGAGAATGGCTGAAAACACCAGATTACAAGAAATCAAGAAATTGGAGGAGTCCCTTCGTAAACATTCAAAGCCAACTAATGATTCAATCAGAGAATTGAAGGAAACAACAAGGATAACTCATGAATCAATCTAAGAATTGAAGGTAACTACCAGTGGGATTAATGCAACAATAGAAGGAATCACAAATCTTGTAGCGATTTTGACTACAATGTATGATGCAATCTCGGAAAAGATCAATCATAATTCCATTACAAATTCCAGTCCTACCTACCAAATACAACCCTTACTTCCAAATCCAGCAATACATAATGGGTGGAATGTAGGACAACCAAGGGGATTTCAACCAAAATTAGATTTCCCTAGGTTTTCCGGGGAAGATCCTGAAGCATGGATATACAAATGCGAAATTTTTTTTATTGAACGTAGTGTATGAAAGGCAGAAATTACAACTAGTGTCCCTACATTTGAAAGAAAAAGTAATGAATTCGTTCAGATGGTTTTAGAAATCACATACTTTACGAACTTGGCAAAAATTTACCAAAGTATTGTTACTAAGATTTGGGGCAACAACCTATAAGGATCCAGTTGGTCAGATAACAAAGTTGCGCCAATGGGGTTCAGTAAAATAATATCAAGAAAATTTGAAGAATTGGCTAATAGAACCTTTGGATTAAATGAGGCTTTTTTCATTAGCTATTTTATTAGTGGGCTGAAGGATGAAGTCATGGCTGGAGTTAAAATGTTACAACCTAAAATGATTACACAAGCTATGAAACAATTGAGGCAATGAATAGAAAGGGAAGATCCAGAATTCCCTTGACTGCTGCTCCATCAAAAACTACAGAAAATGATACTAGGTATGCAGAAGCAGTACCAATAATAAAAAACGTGACTCCAAGAGATTTTGATGAAAAGAGATCAAAAGGGTTATGTTATGCTTGTGATGAAAAGTATTTTAAAGGGCATGTGTGCAAGAAGAAGCAACTCTTTATGATAGAAATGGAAGAGGAAGAAGAAAATTTGGAAGAAATTCAACAAGAACTACCTTCAAAAAACACACAAGAGGAATTTCAGATTTCATTACATGCATTGTCTGGAAATCAATCTTATAGGACTATGAGAATTCAAGGACAAGTTAAGAAGCATGTGGTTGAAATATTGATTGATTCAGGCAGCACATACAATTTTTTGGATCCTATGTTTGCAAAGAAAACATGAACCAAAACGCATGGTACAACCCCTATGTCAGTGATTGTGGTAGATGGGACCAAACTTACTAGCAAAGCCAGGGTACATGAATTTCAATGGTCTATGCAAGGTACTATTTTTTCTACGGAAGTCAGACTACTTCTAATGGGTAGATGTGATATGGTGTTGGGGGTGCATTGGTTGTCTACTTTGGGACCTGTACTATGGGATTTCCAAAATTTACAGATGATTTTTACAGTTTTTTGTAAACAACATACACTTAAAGGAGGAAACACCACTAATGTTCAATTGGTAGATGCTAAACAAATGGAACTCTTGATCAAGAAGAAATCTCCAAGAATGATAGCACAATTATGCAATCTGCAAGTTGAACTGAAGGTACAGGTATCACCTGATCTTAGTAAGATTTTACAGAACTTTGAAGATGTGTTTAATGCCTCACCTGGACTACCCCCAGTCAGATCCCATGACCATAAATTCCCCCTTCAACCTAATGTTCAGTCCCAAGTATTAGACCGTACAGATACCCTTATATTCAAAAAAATGAGATTGAAAAGATGGTGAAAGAACTATTAGAGATTGGACTTATCAGACATAGTGTCTCTCCTTTTTATTCTCCTATTTTGTTAGTAAAGAAAAAGGACAACACATGGAGGATGTGCATTGATTACAGAGCCTTGAATAAAGGGACAATTAAAGACAAATATCCAATTCCAATCATTGATGAACTTTTGGATGAGTTACAAGGAGCACGGTACTTCTCAAGTTGGATTTAAGATCGGGATATTATCAAATCAAAATGAATCTACAAGATGTGGAGAAAATAGCATTTAGGATGCACGAGGAACATTATGAGTTTGTGGTCATGTCCTTTGGCCTTACTAATGCCCCATCTATTTTTTAAAGTTTGATGAATGATGTGTTTAGACCATGTTTTGAGGAGATTTGTGTTAGTAATTCTGGATGACATCCTAATCTATAGCGGGAATTGGACAGACCACTTAAGACATGTTTCAATAATACCAAGGAAACATCAACTATATGCCAAGATGTCCAAATGTTCTTTTGGACAGCAACTGGTGGAGTACTTGGGACATATCATCAATAATCAGGGGGTAGCAGCAGACTTTAACAAGATTGAGAATATGATCAAGTGGCCAAGACCTCAAACACTCAAGCTCTTTGGGGATTCCTAGGTTTAACTGGATATTATAGGAGGTTTGTAAAAGATTATGGAAAAATTTGTAGACCTCTGAATAACTTACTTAAGAAAGATGCATTTCAATGGTCAAAGGAAGCCGAAACAGCTTTTGATGAATTGAAACATGCCATGACCAAAGCTCCAGTTTTGGCCCTACCAAATTACTCCAAATTGTTTGTTGTGGAATGTGATGCTTCAGGAAAAGGAATTGGGGCTGTATTAATGCGGGAAAACAGACCAGTAGCTTTTTATAGTAAAGCATTGTCCCAAACCAACTTACGTCTATCAACTTATGAAAAAGAATTGTTTGCTATGGTAAAGGCGATTACCAAATGGAGACATTACCTATTGGGCAGGCATTTCCAAATAAAAACAGGCCACTAGAGTTTGAAGTATTTATTGAAACAAAGAATCACCACTATAATGCAACAAAAATGGATCACCAAGTTAATGGGGTTTGATTATGAAATTATCTACAGGAGTGGCAAAACAAATGTAGCAGCAGATACCTTATCTAGAGCAGTTGAAAAATTCACACTCTTGAAGGTCAAAACCAATTGGCAGTCTTGACAATGGTTTTATGTAACTGGGTAGAACATCTTAAGAAAAGTTGAGAGCAAGATGAAGAATTGCAATAGGTGATTACAGAATTACAACAGGATCCTAACATCCACCCTTCTTTTTATTGGCAACATAATATGCTCTATTACAAATCAAAGTTGATTGTTGGTAGTGATGCTTCATTTAGAACCAAATAAATTCAAGAACATCATGCCAACTGTATGGGATGACATTCAGGGGGAGAAAGGATCTACAAAAGATTCAAACAAGTTTTTTTTTTTTTGGAAAGGCATGAAACAAGATGTTCTTAAGTTTGTGGCAGAATGTGACATCTGTCAAAGAAATAAAAACAAAATAGTGGCAGTACCAGGCATGTTACAACCATTGCCTATTCCCACTAGACTTTGGCATGATATTTCTATGGATTTTACAGAAGGACTGCCTATTTCCTCTAAAACAATCTGTGATATTTGTGGTGGTGGATCGATTAAGTAAATATGCACACTTTATTCCACTAGCCAACCCATATACTGCCACAGTAGTAGCTCAAGCTTTTCTAGATGGCATTTTCAAGTTGCATGGTATGCCAGGTTCAATTGTTTCTGACAGAGACTATATTTTTACAAGCAAAATTTGGCAAGAATTATTTCGGTTGCAAGGAACAACACTAAACATGAGCACTTCCTATCATCCCCAAACCGATGGTCAAACGGAAGTTGTGAATAGGTGCTTAGAGAATTACTTGAGATTTGTATCTGGAGATAGACCTACAGCTTGGGTTCAATACCTACCTCTGGCAGAATGGTGCTATAATACCACTTTCCACATTACTACAGGAGTAACTCCTTATGAGGCTCTATATGGACAACCACCACTTGCTTATACTCATTATACTCCTGGTGGTACTCAAGTGGCTGCAATAGAACAAATGTTAATGGACAGAACTATGGTACTACAAATTCTCAAAGAATATTTAGCAACAACTCCGCACAGAATGAAACAAATTGCAAATTCTCATAGGACTGAAAGGGAATTAAATATAGGGGATTGTGTATTTTTGAAATTACAACCTTTCAAACAGGTTACCGTCGCCTTTAGAAGGAATGCAAAATTGGCTCCAAAGTATTTTGGTCCATTTCAAATTGAACAAAGAGCAGGATCTGTTACTTGCAAACTAAAGTTGCCAACTACTTCCAAAATTCACCCCGTCTTCCATGTATCCTTATTGAAAAGAAGTTGGGAATGGGGGCAGTGGTTCAAACTAACCTCCCATTAACTGATGAACATGGGAAAATACAGCTGAAACCTCAATCAAAAGAAATAATAGGCCTAGTAAATTGGTATTAGTTCAATGGACCAATTCTATTCCTGAGGATGCTACATGAGAAGATTGGTATGACATCCACAGACGTTTTCCTCATTTCCAACCTTGAGGACAAAGTTGATTTCAAGAGGGTGGTATTGATAAGAATAGTGGTTTTAATTCTGTTGTTTTCATTTCTATTATTTCCGTTACTGCTGTTATAGTAGTTAGAAGAAAATATGTACATAAAATAGCTGGGAAAAGAAAAAATGTGTGATTGATGTAGTATTTTGTCTATTTCTAAATTCTCTTTCCACTCCAACTCTCTCCTAAATTTCTCTTCTGTCCTCTTTTCCATTAATAAACGATTAGAGTTCAATTCTTGAACACTATTTCTAGATATGTTAAACCAGTAATCATCTCATTATATTTCCGGAAGAAGATTATTCCATTTCCAGTAGAAGGTCTATCAGATAAGTTCTTCAAAATCGTTGTCTTGGAAGAATTTCAAATCAAGAATTATAAAGATAAATAATGCACAACATAGATAATGTATTGTGTGGTCATTCTACACTAGAGCACGCCACCATTCTAACAACCTAGAAATAGTATCGTAAATACAATCATTTCATAATTTTTGCGAGTAGACATAATTTTTAAGGGAATGCAAACCAGTCCATTCATTTGATTTTTTTTCTTTTTTTTTAATCTCATCCTATATGTTAGCGAGCTCATACCCCCCAAGGATTGTTGTGCTTGCTATTATTGTGTTATCTTGGGTACTGATACAGGGTCAATAGTCAATACTGAGATAAACATTGATCAGCTAAATCAGTTAATGATGAATCAGTGCTACATCCCCATGTCACAAGTGAAATCCCAGTTCCCCTCAATCAAGAGATCAATGAAATAAAAAACATAATCAAACCAAACCAATGTTGCTTCAAAATCTCTTAAGGCCACTGAAAGTATGTCCCAAGGGATTAGTCAATGTGGAGCGTAAATTATCCCGGACACCGAAGATAAAAAATAACCATGGTTTCCCTCAAAAGAAAAAGATGCAAGAGACTACTAAGAACGTTGCTTTTTTTAAGAGTTTCATTGCAAAGAAAGATCCTAAAGCTATGCAATGACTATTTCATATGACTAGAGCTAGTATGGCTAATTGATAAATGGACCCATTCTATTTGCCTATTTCGGCACTGCAAAGCTATGCAATGATACACAGTTAACTGATGCATCATATAGGACACTATAGGATAATAACATTACTTCCCACATCAGCCAGCCAGCCAGCAAATTCCACTCCTAATTCTTCCTAGTTCTAAAGGTACTACAAGAGGAGACGATAGACTACAGATAAAACATCTCCACGACTCCACCAGTCAAACACTACATGCTTCAGCAAACCTTAGTTCAAAACTACCTTGAGAGGGCAACAGGAGGAAGATTCGTCAACTTGATCTTTAACTCGATCTCCCCAGACTCCACGTCAGAGAGCCTCAGCCAAACATCCTGAACCATCTCGCCATTTATGCAACAGATTGTGCTGTTCCCAACCAGACAATTGTCGGTGTCGGGGATGACCTTCCTTAACGTTGTCTCGCCAGATGAAACCCCCAGTATCTGTCTCAGTCTAGCCGCTGAGACTAGTTGTTGAAGACTGAGGTGAGCATGCCCCATTTTGTCGTCTGTCTTGAAACGGTCTCTATCAAACACTTGCTGTCAACAATCATTTTGGTCAGACAAACCCCGACCCATACAATTTAAAAAATCGCAACTCAGAGTTTACTGCTTCGGAAGATAAGACATTCAACAAACTTGAAACATGTCAGGGTGGGAGAACTGAAAATTGTTACAAATAAAAAGGTTTACTCAATAGGATGTACTACTATATAACATGTTGGACAGGTTCAAGAATAAATTGATCGTTTATGTGTTGATCTCTGATATTAATACAGGATTAAGGCCCGACTCTTAGAAACTTACCAATTTCAGAATTGCAGCAGATTCTTCGAGAGAGAAACTCAATTCTTCATTCCAAACAGGGTTAAGACAGCAATTTATAACTCTGGTCTTTGCTGTCTGCCACAGAAACTGAAATGTGATTACTTGGACAGCAATATGTTGTGCGGAAGCGCGGAATCACAGACAAACACAAATGCGCGATTGAATATGTGATGATACGAAAAACGATAAACAATACAGAGAAGAGAAGAACACATAGAACACACAGATATAACGTGGTTCAGTATATAGTGTGCAATGTATACCTACGTCCACGGACAGCCAAACGGGAAATGATTGTATTATCAACGGGAAAACAAATGCCTCGAAAGGCTACAGATCGATCACGGCGGATCGTTACAATCAACTCAATCAAAGAACAAAGAGCAATACGAACAAAGATCCAAAACTGCCACCACTGTGTATTCCTCAACCAAAGAAGCCTTCTTCTGTTACTCACAAGCAGCCACAAAAAAGAGTTCTTAACCTCCTCTCAAATGTCACTGTAGCAACCAAGAGAAAAGGGTTCCCCTCTGTATCGCCACACATTGCAAACAAATAAAGATATTCCTTTTATATCAACTTACGCACATGCCCTAAAACAAAACGGAACCGCCATAGATTTCGCTCAAGCGAAGAACATCGCGCTTGAGCGAAAGGGCAAGACGCTCGAACGAAAGGGGTCGCTCGAGACCAGTGAGTTTCACGCTTGGTTGGAGGGACAATCCGCTTGAGAGGAAGGAACTCGCTCAAGCGTGACTTTGGCTTGAGCGAAACATTGAGAGAAATATTCTTTGAGCTGAAAATATCAAATCTCCACCTCGGCGAAAAACTGAGTCCCAAACCAGAACCGGAATCAACCTCACCGAACATTGGCTGCCAGCCAGGCATCCGAAGATGCATGCACTTAATAGTGCTCAACTTTCTGCATATGGATCAATTCCAGACAATGCTGAAACTTGACCCAAGTAACAACATTTGTCATCATATCAGCTGGGTTGTCTGCAGTATCAACCTTTGTCAACAGAATGTCCCCTTCATCAACAACATCATGAATGAAATGAAAGCGAACATCAATATGTTTGGTCCGAGCATGATGCACCTGATTCTTTGCAAGATGAATTGCACTCTGACTGTCGCAATGAACGATGACTTGATCCTGTGGAATCCCCAAATCAGTCATCAAACCATGTAACCAAATAGCCTCCTTTATGACCTCAGTAGCAGCCATATATTCAGCCTCAGTAGTGGAAAGTGCAACCGTCGACTGTAAAGTACATCGCCAATTGACAGGTCCACAAGGCATACAAAACAAATATCCTGTAGTTGAACGTCGTTTGTTCGGATCACCAGCATAATCTGAATCCACATAACCTGTTGCCAAGTCATTCCCGGATGTGCACCTCTCGAACTTCAAACCCAAATTCATGGTCCCCAGAACATACCGCAAAATCCATTTAGCCGCCTGCCAATGAACCTTTCCTGGATCATGTATATAACGACTAACCATACTGACGGCCTGAGCCAGATCAGGCCTCATGCAAACCATGGCATACATCAGACTTGGTATGAGATAGCAAAGCACTGAGTTTAAAATGTGGAGCCAATGGAACACTCATCGGTTTTGAGTTTCCATCAATACCAAATCGCCCAAGCACCTTCTTCAGATATTGCTGCTGAGTACGGTGAACGGTGCCCTTCACCCTGTCACGTGTAATCTCCATTCCCAGAATTTTTCGTGCTTCGCCGAGATCTTTCATCTCGAATTCCCGATTCAGCTGAACTTTTAACCTGTTTATCTCCACCTTGCTTTTACATGCAATCAGCATATCATCAACATATAAAATCAAATAAATAAACGATTGATCTGCAAGCTTTCTGAAATACACACAATGATCAAACTGACTACGAGTATAATCTTGTGCCAACATGAAACTATCAAAACGTTTATACCATTGCCGCGGCGATTGTTTCAATCCGTAGAGAGACTTCTTCAAACGACAAACCAGCTTTTCATTCCCAGCAACCCGGAAACCATCAGGTTGAGACATAAAAATCTCCTCCTCTAAATCACCATGTAAGAAAGCAGTCTTTACATCTAACTGCGCCAACTCCAAATCAAACTGAGCTACCAAAGCAAGCAAAATACGAATAGACTAGGGGTGAAAGAGAAACCGAAAAAACCGACCCGACCGAAAAAACCGACCGATATTTTCGGTTTTCGGTCGGTCCATACATGTAATCGGTCCACTTTCGGTTTTTTTTAAAACCGACCAAAATTTCGGTTCGGTGTTCGGTTTTAGGACTTTGGGCCGAACCCACCCGAACCCGACCGAAAACCGAAAAACCCGAAAAAAACCGAAAAAATACCAAACCTATGGTTAATATTAACTCATATCCGTAGTTTGTTCCAAACCGGAAAAAAAACGAAAACCGAAGCCAACCGAACCGTGCCGAACCGGTTTTTTCGGTCGTCGGTTTCGGTTTTGCCGCTATATCCACCGAACCGATCGGTTCGGTTTTGGTCGGCCGAAAAACCCGATCGAACCGAACCGATTTCACCCCTAGAATAGACGCATGCTTCACAACAAGAGAGAATACATCATTATAATCAATACCTTCCCTCTGTGCATAGCCCTTGGCCACCAACCGTGCTTTGTAGCGAATACCGTTTGATTTGGACGACTCTTCCTTTTTGGTGTAGACCCATTTGCAACCAATCTCCTTCTTGCCTTTCGGAAGCGAAACCAAATCCCATGTCTAATTCTTGTGAAGAGAAGTCATATCTTCACCCATAGCATTCTTCCACTGTTCAATTTCTGGACTCTTCATAGCTTTTTTGAAAGTGGATTGGATATCTGCATCAATAACCGGCAAAGCATAGGAAACCATATCAACATACCTCGCAGGTACCCGAATGACCCTCTTGGGTCAAGATGTTGCAATAGACTCTTGTTGTTGTTGTTGCTATTGAGAAGAACTGGAACTGTCAACATGGGCATCACCATCAACTGAAATACCATCATATGAATCAACCCCATTACCACACCATTATCAACTGATTGATCCGGAATCTGAGGAACCATGGCAGTATCAAACTCCACCTGTTGTGGAGCAACTTCTTCATCCACAACCTTAACAGGTTGCTTTAGAAACTCCGATTCATTGAAGGTCACATCCCGACTGATAAGAACCTTCTTTGACTCCAAATCCTGCAATATGTATCCCTTGACACCCTCGCTAAAGCCCAAGAACAATGCTTTCTTGGCTCTAGGATCCAACTTTGATTCCCTGACATGATAACAAGCAGGACAACCAAAAATGTGCAAAGAATCATAATCTGAAGCAGGTTTACCTGACCATACCTCCAATGGCGTTTTACCCTCAAGAGCAACAGACGGCAACCGGTTGACCAGATGACTAGCATATACCACTGCTTCTGCCCAATACTGTCTACCCAAACCAGCGTTGGATAGCATACATCGCACCTTGTCCAGTAAAGTACGATTCATCCTCTCTGCCACACCATTTTGCTGTAGTGTGCCTCTCACCGTAAAGTGTCGCACAATCCCAAATTTTCACAGACATCGAAGAGCGGATCGGCTCTATACTCTCCTTCATTATCAGATCTGAGGCGCTTGATCTTTCGACCTGTCTGGGTTTCTATAAGAGTTTTTCACTTAAGAAAAAATCCAAGCACCTCATCTTTGTGTTTCATAATATAAATCCAAACATGGCGAGAGAAATCATCAACAAAAGAAACAAAATAATGTTTACCTCCAAGAGAAGCAACCCTAGCAGGCCCCCATACATCTGAATGTACGTAGTCAAGAGTACCCTTGGTACGGTGAACAGTAGTGCCGAGCTTGACTCTAGTTTGCTTCCCCAGAACACAGTGCTCACAGAAATCCATCTTGCAAGTCTTGGCACCCTTCAGCAGATTCTGCTTCACAAGTCCCTGCATAGCCTTCTCGCCTGCATGACCTAGCCTCATGTGCCACAATCTGGTGGTATCACAAATTTCCTCCCCAATACTGCTGCAAATACTGGTTGCTCCACCCAAAACTGTACTCCCCTGAACAAAATACAAGTTATTCTACCGAATGCCCTTTCTGACGACAATAGGCACATTCGTCTTTAGCAACCCTTCTAGAACTAGAACTTCCTCTTCCCTTGGATTTGGAACGTCCCCTGTATTTACCACCCTGTTTCTTCTCAGACCTGCCTCTGACAGATAGTGCTTCGCTAGATGAGTCCATGTCGGCCTGTTTATCCTTCTTCTGATACTCATTATTCATGAGTGCGTTAGAGACATCATCATATTTAATTTATCCTTCACATACATCAGAGTTGTTGACAGATGATCATAATGATCAGGTAGGAAATTCAACAATAAAATAGCCTTATCCTCATCGAGGATTTCAACATCCAAATTCTGTAAATCAACAAGTATTTTGTTATAATCAGTAAGATGCTCCATCATAGTTGTACCTGGTCTGTAACTGAATCGGAAGAGCTTCTTCTTCAGATAAAGGCGATTTTCAACGCTCTTGGTCATGAACTTGTCCTCGAGCTTTTTCCACAAATCGTTCGCCTTTGTTTCCCGCATAACAAAATATTTCTGATCCTTTGCGAGACACAACCGTATGAAACCGCATGCCTGTCGATTGATGTGATCCCAGTCTTTGTCGTTGATTTCATCGGGCTTGTTCTCCAAAGTAAAATCCAACTCATGTTGGATCAGAACATCCAACACCTCGCACTGCCACATGCCGAAATTGTTGGTGCCATCAAATTTTTCTACGTCAAATTTTGCCGAAGAAATTACCGGCCTTGATGTCCTGGGCCTGTAACCCGAACCTAATTGGGAGGAGGAGAAAGGATTCTCCAACTGATCTGACGTAGCTGATCGATCTTGGTTCTCTAAAACGCGACCCGACATCGTTCTTCAATATCAAAACAAAACAATCGCCGAAAGCAAACCCTAGATCTGAAACTTGGGCTTTGATACCAGTTTGTTGTGCGGAAGCGCGTAATCACAGACAAACACAGATGCGCGATTGAATATGCGATGATACGAAAAACGATAAACAATACAGAGAAGAGAAGAACACGCATATATAACATGGTTCAGTATACAGTGTGCAATGTATACCTACGTTCACGGGCAGCCAAACGGGAGATGATTGTATTATCAACGGGGAAACAAATGCCTCGAAAGGCTACAGAACGATCACGACGGATCGTTACAATCAACTCAATCAAAGAACAAAGAGCAATACAAACAAAGATCCAAAACTGCCACCACTGTGTATTCCTCCTCAACCAAAGAAGCCTTCTTCTGTTACTCACAAGCAGCCACGAAAAAGAGTTCTTAATCTCCTATCAAATGTCACTGTAGCAACCAAAAGAAAAGGGTTCCCCTCTGTATCGCCACACATTGCAAACGAATAAAAATATTCCTTTTATATCAACTTACGCACATGCCCTAAAACAAAACGGAACCGCCATAGATTTCGCTCAAGCGAAGAACATCGCGCTTGAGCGAAAGGGCAAGACGCTCGAGCGAAAGGGCAAGACGCTCGAGCGAAAGGGG
>NMUG010001933.1:0-16830 GCA_002855965.1 Monotropa hypopitys | reverse complement strand
TTACATTGGATAACCACTCCGGGTAATTGACATCTTTGATTGAATCTGTCCTGAGGAGCTTATCCACTTTCTCCGTCGCTGCTCGGTTCCTTTCTGGTGCAAAGATCCTCTTCTTCTGCCTGACTGGACGTGCACTAGGATCCACACTAAGCCAATGTGTAATGATTTTTGGGTCTATACCCAACATATCCTTATGAGACCAAGCAAAGACATCATGATTTTTCTACAAAAATTTGACCAGTTTATTCTTCACTAGGGGGGTCAAGGTCGACCATATACTAACCTGCCTGTGAGGATTGCTGGGCTCCAGCTCTATCCTCTGGAGGTCCTCTACTGCTTCTCCTTGAATAAGCTTCTCCTCATCTCGAGCATCCAGGTTGTCCACGTGTAAACTTTGAATGGTCATAGCTTCTCTCCCATGCCTGGTCGACAGATTATAGCACTCCCTAGAAGCCTTTTGGTCTCCCTTCATCTCCCCCACTCCTCCAGGAGTATGAAACTTTACTTTAAGGTGGTAAGTTTAGATTACCGCCTTGGCCTTGTTCAGAGCAGTCCGGCCGACGATCGCATTGTAAGCAGATGGGCTATATACTACCAAGAAATCCACCATCTGAGTGAGTTGCATTCCCTCTTCTCCCATCGTTACCGGTAGAGCAATCTACCCCTTCGGATAGACTGGATCCCCTAAGAATCCCATCAGGGGAGATCTCATTGGGTGAAACATGTCTCTTCCTAATTTTAACTGATCATATGCACTGAGGAAAAGAATGTCTACTGAGCTTCCATTGTCGATTAATATCCCCTGCATCTTGAAGTTGGCAATGATCATCTTTACCACTAATGGGTCATCATATAGGTAACTGGTTCCCCGCTCATCCTCCTCTAAGAAGATTATTGGACTGTCCTCCCCAATTCTTGTCATCTTCGCCGACCTCTCAAATGCACATACCTTCATTGGGTCCTTTTAATTGAGTTTCCCTTTGCCCCTTCTTCGCAACAAATATCCTCATTCGCCCCTTTGGATTAGCTCTTCAATTTGATTCTTAAGATCAAAACAGTCATCCGTATTATCACCATGATCCCTATGGAATCGACAATACTTGTCTTTAGATCGCTTGTTTGGGTCTGTCTTCAGCTTACCTGGCCACTTTAAGTCAGGATCAGAGTGTAAATCTTCCAAGATCTGCTCGGCGGTAGCCACTAGTAGTGTAAAGTGTTAATATCGGGGGGTTGATCCTCTATACTTCATAGGGGGATTTCTGCGATGCTCCCTCCGGGGCCTCTGGTCATGGCCTCTGTGACACCCCAGTCTAAGGTGTCAACTGGAGTCCCAGAGGGGACATCTGGAGTCAGTGGACAAGTCTCACATCACTTGGTGAATGTAAGTTGTGTGTGCTATAAATAATAGATCATGAACCTACCTTGCACAAGGTCTTTTAAATCTGTATGGGCGTCAAAGACCATTGGAACTTCCTAGTTAAGCATGCTCGTCCTGGAGTAGTCAAAGATGGATGACCCCCTGGGAAGTCCATTGGGACTTGGCGGCCAAAGCGGACAATATTGTGCAAGGCTGGGGCGGGTCGTTACATTTGGTATCAGATCCCACACTAACTGGAAATGTGGGAACAGAGGATAATCTTGACCCCACACGAGGGCGTGTGGTCCAAGTGGGGGAGATTGTGACACCCCAGTCTAAGGTGTCAACTGGAGTCCAGACATCCGGGATCAGTGGACAAGTCTCACATCGCTTAGTAGATGTAAGTTGTGTGTGCTATAAATAATAAATCATGAACCTACCTTGCACAAGGCATTTTAAATCCATGCGGGCGTCAAAGCCCATTGGAACTTCCCAGTTAGGCGTGCTCATGCTGGAGTAGTCAAGGATGGGTGACCCCCTAGGAAGTCCATTGGGACTTGTCGGCCAAAGCAGACAATATTGTGCTGGGAGGGGGCGGGTCATTACAGCCTCCATTATCTGCCCTGCCTCTCTTCTTTTTGTCTGTTTGAATACTGCTCGGTTGAGGTGCATTGCTGGTTTCCTGCACACCCCTAGCCCTCCTGGCACTAAGGGTCTCTTCCGCATTCATATGTTTCTGGGCCTTGAGCATAAGCTTGGCCATGGTCTGAGGGGGATCTTGTATAAGATTAAACAAGAACTACCTTGACCATAGCCCAACAATATAGGTGTTGATAGACACCTTATCGTCAACACTTTCAACCTGCATCATCTCCTTCATAAATCAGGTGGTAAAATCTTGGAGGGACTCTCCCTTGGTCTGCATAATCGTCAGCAGGTGTATTGAAAGCTTGCAATACCGCTGCCCCACAATGAAATAGCTAACAAAGCTTTTGATGAGCTCTTTAATGTTGTTGATGGTGCCCGATCTCAGTTTGTTAAACCACATCCTGATATTTCCCTTCAATGTGACAGGGAATGCCCTACACATAATCTCATCTGGAACTGTTTGCAATATCATGAGGTTAATATAGGTCTCCAAATGGTCAAGGGGATCTATAGAACCGTTAAAGGTTTCGAGAGAGGGAATTTGGAACTTGCATGGTTAGGACATCCTCATCACCTCTTGTGTGAATGTAGAATCTGTGTTTTGAACCAACTCCTCCACCGTGGCTGGGGCTCTAGTTTTCATTTGGTGTTGTAACTTATCAATCTCGGCGTGCATAGCAGCAGTTATATCTTGCTCCCCTTCCGCCTTCTCCGAACATTGTCCCGTCCCTTCAAGGTGGCTGGCAACCGCATTACTCTTCTGAACTTCCTCCGTATACGCCAGCGGAGGGGGATTCTTGACCGGATTCGCTTCCAACCTTGCCCTCATCTGGCGATTTTGATGCCTTTCTTTCTCCAGGGCCTTAGCCATCGCTTCCATTCGATGCTGCATCTGATTGAACATATCCACCATGACGGATGGTGGATCCTGAGAGGTTTGTCCTTCGTATGCCATTGCTCTACTGTTGTTGTTGCGAGTTTGAACCATCGAATAGGAAACCTATCACCGGATTAGAAAATCGAGTTTCCATAGTCGGTGCCAACTGATGAATCAGTTTCCGGAATAGTTCGCCTCGTTAAATAATTGCGTGGACCTGATGCTTGACTGCTCTCCTTGAACAGCTTCTACCTGTAAGGCAACGATTCAGAGACGCAAGGTGGGAGGTTGTGCCTCTGAACCGCCTCCGACGATCAAGTAAATATGTGTGGGATGAGAGGAAAACTGTGAAAGTTATGAGAGAACAATCAGTGCGTACCTTTGTTGTTTACCGTTATTATCTTTATATACCTGTAACTTAAATCCAGCAACCTTAGCCGTCAGTTCCGAGAGTCCAGAGAGCGTCTTCCTATTTTCTTGTGCATTATACGCAGAAGTGGAAGTTTCCTTATCTGTGTGGATCCGCTCCGCCATTCTTGACTGATATCACGGAGGTTAAGTTATGTGCCTTTCGACAGAGTCTCACCCGTGCGTCTTCTTTGTTGCACTTAAGAGATCGTTGCACAGTCTCTTTTCTATTCACGACTCCATGTGGTTGAACCTACGTCTGACCTGACCTGGTCACCTCCGAGTTCTTACTTGGAAGTCAAATCTGAGCTGACTGGTTGCAATATTTCCATAATCAGGACTATTTTACCCCACACACAACACTCATTATCTTTCGGTTAAGTAATCTGCTTTCGTGTCTCTATAGAAATACAAAGTCCAATTATCGTACAGTGGGGAAACATCCATTAATTTTTTTTGTCGTGAACAATGGTAAGCCCTTGATTTAAATGTCACAAAACAGAATATCACATTCCTTATGTCATCATAAAAAGGTGAAAAAACTTCTTCATTACCCATGGACGTGGCCCAATAAAATACTCACTCTATGGTGAAACTGCACATGAATCAACTTCAGATAATCCCCAACCACTCCTCCATTCCTTTCCCTATATAAACCTCCCCACCCACCCCCCTCTTATCACTCCACACTCCTCCAATACTTTATCCTCTCTCATAAAATCCAAGTCAAGAAACAATGCATTATCAAGCGGAAACATGGGGTTACTACATGCCGGTGGCAGTGAGGCAGAGCATGATGGTGGACCCGGTTGAACGAGTGTTGAAGCTGGCGTCGGAGAGCGCGGTGGTGATATTCAGCCTTAGCTCGTGCTGCATGTGCCACGCCGTGAAGAGTCTCTTTTGCGGGATGGGAGTGAGCCCCACCGTGTACGAGCTGGATCAAGACCCCCGAGGCAAAGAGATCGAGAGGGTACTCGTGAGGCTGCTAGGGAACTCCCCCACTGTTCCCGTGGTGTTTATCGGCGGGAAACTGGTGGGGGCCATGGATAGGGTCATGGCATCCCACATTAATGGATCCCTGGTCCCACTTCTCAAAGAAGCTGGAGCTCTCTGGCTCTGAATTAAATTTAACAATGATAGTTCTAAATAGCTATGTAACGCCTGAGAAGGGAGGGAGGGACTCAATAGATTCATCTTGCTTGCGGGGAAAAAGTCGGATAGGTGCGAAGGGGGTTCGTGCTTTCGGATACTACTCTATGGGGTGACTATTTCGAAGGAATTTTTCTTTCCACTTAGGATCATTGTATGTGATCGGAGTTCAATTTATACGCTTAAGTTAGAGGCTAGTGGTTGCTAAACGTAGTTATGTAATTGCTCCAACGTTGTGTACAGATAAGTGTTTATGAAAAGTTAAAAAACAAAAACAAAATAGCACTGTGGGCTTCTGCATTTGATCTTTCTAGCTACCTTCTAAAACTGATGAATGTTTATATTATTTTTGTGATTCTGCACATTCTAGCTAGCTACATTATTTTTTTTAAAAAAATTCTATTGAAGATAAAATAACGATTTTGTAATTATTTTAAATGTTTGGTCCATCAATATCAAAAAAAGATTGGTCTATATTCTTTAATTTTCTGATTACACTGGTCACCCAGTTCAAAAAAATTATGCAAGATTCATAAAATAATTAAAAAAATGCGGTAGGATAAATCTTGATTTTCTACGTAGAAATTTGGATTTTCCTAGACTCTACCTAGCAGCACGGTACATGTCATCCAATTATTTGATACTTAAAGTCATGTCATCAATTTCCCCCACTGTGTATTAATTCCGTCATGTGTCGCATGACATCCTGACAGTGCAACTACTAGATTATCCAGCACAGCAGTTGCCAGATCATGATTGATATAGTTTGCCGCGTGTCCAACAATTATTTGCACTGCGAATGAGGTTGGCCATGGGTGGCTAACATCTTTGTAGTGAGATAGTCAGCTGTTTTAGGGACACATATTTTACATGATGACAGATACAACTAGCCACACATCCCAAACCAGTCCGTTCGCACTTCGGATCACGTTGGCCTTGTGCGACTAACATACTTGCAGTATGACAATCAGTTACACAGTATGACACATGTCAGATCATATATGATACAACTGGCCACGTGTACAAGCAATGTCTATTCTGCGGATCAGGTTGACCCTGTGCGGTTAACATCCTTGCATTGCGGCAATCAGTTACACACTATGATGCATGCCAGATCATATATGATACAACTGACCACATATACAAGCAGTGCCCATTTTACGGATCAGGTTGATCATAAGCGGCTAACATCCTTGCAGTGCGGCGACAGTCATTCAACACGGCAAAGATGACCGACAACGCATGCGTCAATCAACCAGTGGATGACGACTAGCACGTATCGGGCTACTTTTATCGAAGAAGTATAATTTGAGTTTTAAGAATGATAAAAGGCATGTTATATTACTTTCTGTCAGGGAATCTGGCTGTAATATTCATCCTAGAAAATTTTATTTTAAATGAAAATTTAATAATAAATAAATAAATGAGGTGTGCATTTAATCGAGAAGTGTGATTAATTATGAGATTTGTGCTCATTATTAAGAAAATTAGAGTGAGGGATTAATCAGCCAAGTAAATAAGTTTAGGGACTCGATTGCAATTGAGAAAAAAATAGAGGTATTGGTGTGATTAACAAAAACTCATGCACCAATGCATTAGGTGTAGAGTTTGGCTGAACCCATGTGTCGTTTGAAAAAAAAATTAAACCCCAATTGGATACTCAATCGGCAAATGCACAAGAGATTTAATTGGGAGAGTGAGGGTTTCACTCGGTGGAAAATCGAAGTCGGGGAGAGATAAAAATGGGTTTTGAGCTGGAGCAAAATTGAGGAATCGATAAATTAAAGAAGGGAAATCATAGATAAGGGTATGTGGGTTCTACGTTTTCACGTGTGTGTATATGAGTTTTGTGTGTGTGTTTCACCGTATATGTGTGTATATAAGGTGAGAGTGTGTGTGTATACGATTGTGTATTGTGTGTGAGATGTGTGTCATGATTGTATGAGTGATGTGAAGGGTTACGAGTGTTAGTGGAGTTACTGTGTATGTATATGTGTCGGGGTTGTGTAAGCTAATTAAATTGGTGGAGTTATTGTGTGTATTTGAGAATTGATTTAAGAAGTCGAGAAACATAGAATCGATTTAGAGTTTGAGGTGTTAAAGGGTGAGTGAAATAACGAAGTAACGAAGAACATAGGAACAACAGAAAAAACAAAACAGAAGCATGAAACCCAAATGCCTGTAGATTGCGTTATCAGTAACCGAGTGTATATTGTTACTGGTAATCGATTGTTTGTGGTTATCGGTAACTGGGTTTCGGGTTTCTGGGAAGATGGGGTTATCGGTAACTGGACCCAAGTGGTTACCAGCAACCGGTTGGTCGGGAAAAATTATAGAAAAAGAAAAAGAGAAAGAAAATGGGAAAAAGGACAGGATTTAAAGATTAATAAAATAAATCCTAGTCTAGTTGAGTTAGTTAAGTAAACAAATACTGTTATGACATGTATTTCAGGAATTGATACAAATTAAATCGAAGTTCCAAAAGAGGAATCTAATCTCGTCGGAAAGTCAGGTGAATGAATAAGATAAGTACCTTTTTATTAAGTGTCACACTCGTCCCATTATATTAAATCAATATAATTAATGATATTAAAAATGAATTATATTTTTGATTTAAGAGTTGGAGGTGCTAAATATTATAAAGAAGGGGATATATATGCTTAATTAAGTATAAGGGGTCATTTAGTAACTTATATGAAAATATAAGGTGCCTAGGTGTATTTGAGGCATGTCATAGTTGTAAATGAGTTTTAAGAGGAGGGGCAATATGGTATTTTGAGATAAAAATCTGATTTTGTTAGGGGAGAGAATTGTTCTTGGCATTATGCTTGTATGGAATTGGAGAGGAAGAGAGAGAATTGTAGAGAGAGAAGGAGGAAGATGACTATGGAAGGCTTGGAGTTCTAGAGAGTTTCTTCTCACCATAATCAAGCATCAAGTAAGTATTACTCTCCTTTAATTTCATGCTAAAATTCTTAGAGTTGAGTTGTAGACCTAAGTTTTTGTATATTTTCGGTTTTGGGAGTGTTTTTAGGAAAACCTTGGATTTGAGGCTTTGTAGTTGATTAGAGACCTCAAAATGAAAGTATAATGATCTTAGGATAGTGTGGGAGGTTTAGGAATATAGTGTTTATCGATTTTTGGAGTTTAGAATGTGTTGGGAATGATTTGGAGAAGAGGGGTTCGTAGAAATCACCATTAGAACACATTCTGCTCAGGAACCTGATTGAAGACCGGTACACCGACCGATATGCCGGCCGACATACCGGTGCCCTACCGGTGTTTGCAAATTTTGATCAGTAGGTTTGTCCCTTCCCTGGTGAGAAAATTTGGCCTAACCGGCATGCCGTCCGGCATGCCGGGAGGTATACCGGTTTTTGCTCAAATTGGGAGCAGGTTTGCCTCAATGTAAATTGGAAAATTTCTCTAACCGACATGCCGACCGGCATGTCAGGCGGTACACCGGACCCATTCCGGTCAGCCTAGTGTGAGGTTTTGGCTTAGTGTTGGTCTTGGGGCTTGTATTAATTATCCTTTGGGTTAATGTTGGACATGTTAAAAGGATATTGGTGAATCCTTGGAAGTGTTTTGGGTCTCATTGAAGTGAGGCATTGATGCCTTAGTCTCTTTGAAGTTAAGACTCATCTTTGAGAATTTTAAGTGTCGGGTTAGATCTTGGGAACCTTGAGGTGTCTAGGTCCATGTTAATGTTTGATTCCTTTATTGATGATCCTAGTATATTATGTAGATCCTAATCCACTTGTATTCGTATCAGGTGATCATCTACTCTTCCAAAGCTTGTGGGGAGGATGTTTGGCTCTTCGTTAGTACCGAATGAGTTTGTGTTAGATATATGCTTCATTTACTCATATGCGAACACTTTACATATTAAGTCAGATTACTTAAATCAAATGGATTAATCTATAATTATGAAGAGGATGATAGATCAAGTTAAGGAACTTGAATGATTAATGTACCTAGTTGTGCAACATATGTACAAGATACATAAGATCCCTTGGTTGGTCACTTGAATCTCTAAATATGATAAGTACACTAATGCATTGGAAATCAATAGTTAATATGTATGCTTCCTCAAATAATATACATGAAACAAACTAAGGAAAAAATAATCAGAGTAGCATAGTGGAAGCGTGGTAGACCCATGTAGGGTACTTAATGACTATGACACGTATGTGTGTGTGATACGCTACTTATTGATGGATGGTTAGAAGGGTGTGGCCTCATTGGGCCTTATTAATTTAGTAAGAACTTCTGAGTAGGACTGCTTGTGTGTGAGTCTATGTGAAAAAGGAAAGTGTTATCTCTAGATATGTATTGAGATAATATATGACACTTGTATATGTGTCAAGGTGACCAATTTGGGCAGAATAAGTGTTTTACTTATAAGGTGGCAAGTGTTGACAGTCCGACATTTATTTCCAAAATGGCGTTTGTATATCCTAAGGTGGCTAGTGTTGGCAGTTAGGCCTAAATGCCAAGAGGCATGTGTATAGTCTAAGATAGCCAGTGTTGGCAAAAAATAATAATGAACATCAAATATAGCCATGTGGGCTGGCATTCGGGTAATCGGAAATCATGTGTACCATATATGGTAGATGTTAATGAACAAAGAATTTAGCCGATTAGACTGGCCTTTGGCCAAGAGTAAATCAAGTTATACTATTTGGTGTGTGTGTTCACCCTAGAATTATAAAGTACATCTATTCCTTAGAGGAATGTAAGTGTTTAGGAAACATGAACGAAACTACGTGGCATCATTCGGGTTATGCATTGGCTTGGGTATAGAGTTAAGGTATATTGCAGATAAATGATCATTGTTATTAATAATCATTCTAAGTAATAAGGATCATGTTAATAATCATTGCCCTTGTACACTTATAAATAGTGGTATTGCTAGAAGTATGTATCTTGGGAAGAGAATATGGATTACATTAACGATGGTACTTGTAGTAGAATGTCTTATGTAAATCCTTAGAGATTAATGACCAGTCACCCACGTAGGCTTGGACACACCTACGTGGTAGACGTTGAGTTAGTATATACTGTCCCTTGGAGTTGTCCCCCTCCTTGGGCATAGACTTATAATAATGTGAATATAACGATTATGTGTAACGGTTGAGAATGTAATAAAAAAATTGTTGGAGTTTTAATTCCATTTAATTGGATTTGGTCGATTTGAATCCCATAATATTTCAATTTAGAGGTATTTCATAAATTCGCGAAAGATAATCCTTCATTGGTGTCCATTGGTTGTGATTGGTTGGGTCCGGGTTGGTTTGGCTAAGTGTTGGGAGGCCCGGAGGCTCCACACAAAATTCCACTTTTCTGCCATGCATTTCGATATACAGCCTTTGTGTATATCAAAATTCCCATTATTTCGATATGTCCTTTAGTTGCCATTTCGATATAGCCAACCCACTGTTCCCATTCTATTCCCTTGCATTTCGATATATACCCCTTGGTATTTCGATATGCTCTCCTCATGCATTTCGATCTGAAATGTATTTCGATATACAATTGTACTGTGTTGTATTTCGATATGCATTCCTATGCATATCGATATACTCCTCCTTTGATTTCCACCAGTGAGCTTTGTATTTTGATATGCATCCCATGCATATCGAAATGTCCCTTTGTATATTTTGGTCAGAGCTTCTTCCATTCGATATGCACCATGTGCATATCAATATGATCCTTTGTTAGGACCCATCAAAGTGTTTTTCATTTCGATATACAACCCCATGTATATCGAAATGCAACTTACTTGTGGGTTGCCCAGTTCAGTCTATATATCGATATGTAGCTTAGCTACATATCGATATACATGGTGTAATACTCATACTCTTTTCAATATATTTAATTAGATCTATTTATTTTATTGAAAAAAATAACGGAAAGAAGTAATAGTGTAAAGGGAATTAAGAAAAGAGTAATAAAAACATTATATAATAATAATAGTCCCTTAAATAAATATATATGTATAAATAAGAGTAAGGGGTGGAATGTAAGGGTACCTAGGAGTTAGAGTGGAGGGCAATATAGTAATGCCCTTTAAAAATCTGATTAGAGAGTTATAAGCTAGATCTTGCTCATTAGGGTTATACATAAAATTTTGGTGGTTAGAGAGGATTAGAGAGAGAGCTCAAGAGTTGGGTTGGATCAATGGCTAGATCAAGTTCTTTAGAGGAAAATCATTCACAAAGATTGTTCCTCACATCTCAAATGTAATATCTAATGGTTTGGATTTTTAATTTCGTAATCCAATTAGCCCATATTAAGGTTTTTACCCTAATCTCGATTAGGGACTGTTTTTCTAGATCCTCTTTGAAAAACTATGGTTTTTAGTGATTTAAACTTTGTTTTTAAAGTCCAAATTCGAGTATGATTTAAGGCTAACACTATATTACATCCTAGGGTGGTTGATTTCATGTTTTGGAATCTCAAAAATCGAGCTTAGACGAGTTTAATTAAGAAAAACGAGAAGTGGATTAGCAGTTTTTTCGATCTGCTGCTCACTGCACTGACCGGTATGCGCACCGGTATACCAGTCGGTATACCAGGTGGCATGCCGGTCTACATACCGGCCTTAAGGAAATTGCGCAATGACCCTTTGTTGCCATATAAATGAAAAAAATATATTAACCGGCATGCCGAGCGGTATACCGGGTGGGTACCGGTTTGCCTACCGGTTAGGCCAAATTTTAAGAAAAACATATTTTTATTAAATAGTCATTTTTGTAATAATCTTAAGCATATTTTAAGAGGTTCCCAGAAGTTACAGAGGGTAATAGTGTCAGTGATTAATATTTAAGAATTTATCAAAAATTAATTATTGAGGGAAAACTCTTATATTCTCTTAAATGTATAACAGGAGACCAGTCGGAGTCTTCTAAGGCAGTCCAGTGATTTCGTTGTGGTGCTTGCATATTATTGGTGAGTGTGTAGATTCCTTTCTTTTATAGAATCGTAAATTTACATGTTACATGCTAGATGTTGATATTTGTTTGGTTACACCCCTGTTTGACGATGCATGTTTCTATGCCTTGGATGTTTATAGATTTTGGTGCTTTGGTGTAATCTATTTAATTGTTTCACATGATGGCTGAAAATATATGCTTAGAATTGTGGTAATTGATGCTTCAATTGATGTACTTTCACATGCTTCACTGTAGTTAAAAAGAATGGTTGATCAATCTCCTAGTTGATAAAATGTGTTGGTATATTTTGATTATTATTGGTGTAACTACGAATGCATGATCACATGATGGCTGAAAATATATGAATAGACTTGTGATAGTTATTGTTCAGTTGATGTATATTTACATGCCTTGCACTTAGTTCAATACGATGATGTTGCTGTTGTTGTTGCTACTTCCTTACTTTAATTTGTGCAAGCATGGTTCATGGCATGGATTGATGTTATTCTTTGTGTGGTGCATCCATGCATGACCCTATATCACCATATGGTGACGATTGGTGGAATCCCTGGCATTGGGCTTAGGGAGAAGTAGATGCTTAGCAATGCAGCCCTAAGACGGTAGATGCCACTTCGTGGGGATGGTGTTAGTCTCCCGACTGCGGTGTTGAGAAACAGTAGATGCTTGCAATGTTGTCTCAATTTGTTGGGTCTGCCATTGATGGGATACTATATTCTGGCTGCGGCGTTGAGAAATAGTAGATGCTTGGCAATATTGTCTCAATTTGCTGGGTCTGCCATTGATGGAATACTTGGGCTTGATTATTTACCATATGCTAGTGGATTTGATGTGGCCATCCTAGCATTGATGATGATGATGATGATGGAAGCTTCTTATACCTTCAAAAGATGCATTTCATAACATTCATATGCATTGGCATATTTACTTTACTGTTGAGGACTACTTTAGGGGAGAGGCACAACTCCTTCGTTACTTTTCTGTTGTGGACTATATGTGGGGAGAGGCACAACCCCTTCGTTACTTTTATTGTTGTACCATGCTAATCTCTTTTCTATAATGATTATGAATCTGACACTCCTGGATATTGTTGCCTTCTTTGTGTTATGGCATTTTATCCAGGTGAAGAAGCGTATTGGGTTCATTGCCAGGCTTTTCAAGACTCTTTCCAGCAGGAGTCATATTGCTTAGTCTTCCAGTTGTGTTCTCCTTATAGTTGTAGTGTGAGGAATTTGTGAGATTTCTATCTATTTCAGACTTTTAGTTATTTGGCAGTAGACTACTCAGTTTGTTGGGACCTTGTTCTGGGTCATGTTGTTAGACTGTCACACTTGGTTGTTTGGTCGTTGGAGTTTCTTATTAGTACCCTTTTTATTTCCGATGTGTACTTTATCAAAAAGAAAAGAAAAAATTATTGTGTTGAAAAAAATAAGAATCAGTTTTCTATCTTATAAAACTATTTTTATGTCGCGATTCATAGTCAGATTTCATTATTTTTCTAGAAATCTGGGACAGGTCGTGACAGCTTGGTATCAGAGCTCTAGGTTATAAAATTCTTGGAACAAGTGTGACATAGGATGTTGAGTCTCTTGAGGTGAGTGATAGGTTGAGTCAGTTTGTCATATCTTCTGGAAATCATTGTGTGTGTTACTTTGGCACCCGATGGACTACCTTGAAATCTGGTTTAAAAATCACCTGATCAACGTATTTTCAAATGAGAGATCTTGGGAAGTTAGTCAGAATTGCAAAATTGTACCGGAATCCTATGTCTAGAACGATGTATAGGTGATCGATGGCAATGAACCCTTAGGTGTCAGTTCTTTTTAAGCTAATCTTATGTTTAGGGTTTAGATGTAGAAACCCAGGAGGACTTGCTAGGTAATGAATCCTAAGTTGCCAGACGCATATGTTCTAACTTTTGCTTTGATGATTATTTGCTATGTTTTATGTGTTATGCATCCCTGCTTGACTGATTGTTAGGTGTTATGTGCTATTCTCTACGGTAACATGATAACCTTTCAACAATTTCGAAGGAATCCCTTTTTGAAATAGTTTTTAGATGCTTAGAAGGTGCGATAATGAAAGTAATTAAATCAATATTGGATGATTTGTTAACTTTCGATAATACAAGAATAGCTACATGAAGATAACTCAATGAGCGAGATTAGTAGATGAGTGTGAGTCGTAGTCCTTTGGACCTATTTTATAAGAGATTGAGGAGATTGAATTGGGATCTTGTGATATGTCCATGTGTAAGTAGAGATTTAAAAATTTGAGCTATCAAATGGGGTGGTGAATATCGGTATAAGAAAACATAATAACCGTAAAAACATGGCTAGTGATGTGGAAATTATGATGTGAGAGTTAAATCAAGTGTCGAAAGGAGAAAGCCTAGTATATTGTATTTAAATCTAAGAAAGAAGTTATGATGAGGTGATAAGGTATAAAATGCGGTTGTAAAAAGTTAAAGTGGTAAGGCAGTGGAATTATGAATTTAAGGAAAGATGATATAAGTAAATAATAAATCGAGGGTTGAAAGAAAACTGGTGTTTGTGGATTGTTATTGCTTATAAGAGAATTGCTAGATGTTGTAAGTCTAGTGTTTAAAGAAAGTGTAGTTGTGAGAACCTAAATATTATGAGGTTGAAAGTTTGGGTATATGTATGTTAGTGATCAAGATTGAAGTGTTACGTACTTTATTTGGGAATGGTTTTGGGTTGATCTATGGAAATAAAGTTTTGAGGAAAAATTTATTACTCTTGAGGGCGTGTCTAATATTGTGGACTTAGTGTTTCTACTTGTTTTTGCTTGCTAAAATTTTCTGAACGGACATCATAACGGCAAGGGCTCGAACATTATGTGTATGTTAAGAACAAGATCTAGGAGTGTATGTTTGCTATGCTTGCGTGTTTTTAAGCATAGGAATATGAACTGACGAAGCGCAGAAAGAAAAGAACAATGGACTTACTTGGAATCGTCGATGAAAAGGCCAGCACAGCAAGATCGATCAACAACAGAGCTTCGCTGAGGATTTCCGAAGTCGAACAGCGAAGTGGCAGAGCTCCAAGAGACCTTTTAGAGTTCAGAAATCAAGTGAGGAGGTCAGCCGTGGCTCCTCTTTAAAAAGCCACAATGTCGCATCTATAGATGCGACATCAAGAAAAAAAACAAAAACAAGCAGTCAGTGTTGAGCAGTGTGCTGCGCAAGAATCGAGGTGGCACTGTTTGGCGTTGTCTGAAAAGTCTCCTGATCTTTTGTACGCGTTATCTCGGTCCGAAAAAGAACTTCGCAGTGTCCAAACAACCTTTTCTGCATCTCAGAAAATTTTTCCGATCTAGCCAGCGAATGCGAAATCATCTGAAGGAGCATGGAAAAGTAAAAAAAGGATAGGAGTATGTGGATCAAAATTTGCGCATCATTTTCTTTGCCTATATTTGCTGCGCAAAAACACCCAAAGAGGAGTAGCTGTTGATACCCAATTTTGACCCAATCTCGGAAGTCAACAGAATGGTCAAATCAGCCTCCGAACAAATCCAGACGCAATTCCAGGATATTAGGACTTCCCGCAAACAGTACCGACAGTAGACAACAATAATGCAGCAGTGAGCAAACACCGATAAAATGTTGAGGAACATTTATCCGAAGTCAGAATTTCAATCCGACCAGAGGAGCAAGACGAACAGTAACCGAACGGCCGACAAAAATCCTCTTTGCATACTTCATGCTCCAGAATCAGCAAAATTTCGCACGAGCATCCAAAATCATGTTTAGGAATGGAAAGTCGATGGCAATTTCATTACCGAGAAGTCTGTGTAAAAATTGAATCCATCCGAGCAAAATTCAGAATTCAGTCAAGCATAAACGCCGTCCCGTTTATTTTTCACTACAACGACGAGCCGACGTCAGAATTGAGAAAACATAATTTTCATGAGCAGCATTTGAAGAGGCAGACATTAACTGATAATTGTATTCGACGGATAAAAAAGCAGTTCAAGGCGTAGACCCGCAGCATCTTCTCCCGGTCAGAGTAGAAAGGCCAGTTTCCAAAGAATTTCAGAAAAGTGTCCAGAATAATCCCGTGATAATTGCTAAATTCACGATTCGACTCAAGCATCGCCAATATCTACTTCAAATTCTCAGAGACAGAGCCGAGCATAGGGCCGAGCAAGCGCATATCAATAGTTCGGATCAATTTCTAGACCCGAGAAGACTTTAGAAATCCTTTTTCATTTTAATTTTATTACATTTTACATTTTCGGCAGATTATTGGATATCATTACCACTTCAGCACTCAAGCCAAGACATCAAATCACCTTTACTACGCACTTCCCAATAAAAAACAAAAAATTTCAACATGTCGCATCTATAGATGCGACATGACCATTTCTATAAAAAAAAATCTCCCCCTCTTGGGAGAGGACCCTTAACCATTTGAGTTCAAAATACTCTCCATAGAGCAAATACTGCCTGGACAGAAACTCTCCAAGTTCAAAAACCCTTACCAAAAATCCTTCCAAAAATCCCTATCATCACTTCCAAGCCCTATAACCTTCTTTCCCTCAAGAACAACTCTTGTTCTTGAGTTAAGCCTTCTTCCCCAAGCCAAATTCCAGCAACCAAAAGTCTTAGCCACCAAATTCTAACCTCCAAAAACCATCAAACCTCTACCCGAAAATCCTGAAACCAACCAAACGCAGCCAAACCTCTGCCGAAAATCCTATAAGCGTCTTTATTTTCTTCTTTTCATTTGAGTCATTTCTCGATATAGATGTTTCATTCTTTAGTCTAGTATTAGTATCGATTTCAGTCCCGATACTATACTTTATTATAGTTTACGGAATTTACTGTTAGAAATTCAGACTCCCGAAAATTGTAATTATAACAAGGTAATGATATAAAGAAAACATTTTTGGTATCTTTTTTTCTTTTATTTTCTCTTTTTTTCTTCTTTTGACCGCTGCGATGTAAACATTAAAGCGAAGAAGATTCGGTTTCATAGTATATCCCGATTATCGGTACTTGTACGGCTATGCCTACTCCAATATCTCCGGCGAGAAAACTATCGAAAACGTTTCTTTAATCTATATATATATATAAACATCTATAATAAAGAAGACGACCATTTGCGTCATTCTCCTCGTTAGAATTTGACGTATGCTAGGCTACGCCTACTTCACGTCACGTACAAGAAGAACGTAAATACGTTTTCGCCTTAAAAATGCAAAAATACATTGTTGGCTTCTTTTCCATTTTCCCTTTTATTCAAAGAAATGATCTTCAAAGATCTCGATTAAATGATATCTCGGCCTCGCGTATGGCTATGCCTACCGGCTATTCGGTCAAATAATTAGAGATCTTGGAACATTTATTTCCTTGAATAGATCCGAAATTTAACTTACAAAAATCGACTTATGAATTTTTGGCTTACAATCGC
>NMUG010001932.1:0-16832 GCA_002855965.1 Monotropa hypopitys | reverse complement strand
CGGCACTTAAGTGTTAGTGACTGATCCCGCGCTGATCCTGGCCACTGGATCAAATCTGTGCGGCCGAGATTAGAAGTCCGCACAGATTTTCTGTGCGGGATCCCTTATAGGAAGCGGACTCTATATATATATACAGAAAACTTCATATGAGGGATCCCCATCTAAATAAGTTTGTGGACTTCTAATCCTGATCACTCATCTTTGTTTTTAACACATTAAAGTATACTCCAATATAAATTCTTGGATGAATCTAATGGCCAGGATTAGAAGTCCATAACTTAATTAGATGGGGATCCCTCACTAGAAGTGAACTATATATATATAGTCCACTTCCAGTAAGGGATCCCTATCTAAATAAGTTGTGGTCATCCAATGTTTATCATAGGAGGTTTTTGTTTTTAACACATTAAAGTGTACTACAATATAAACCCTTGGATGAATCTAATGGCCAGGATTAGAAGTTCACAACTTATTTATATGGGGATCCCTCACTGGAAGTGGACTCTATATATATATTCACACACATATATATATATGAATATAATTAGATTAAAGAATAGGTTGAAAATTTTGAAAGAAAGTGCTGGTTCAGGGAACTTTCTAAATGATCAACATTGGATGACAAAAAATGAGCATTTTAAAATAAAGACAATTGAGTTTGCCAACCTCTAACGGGAAACAATGAATCTATTATACAAAACACTTTGGTGTGGGCTCCACACATTTTTCTACACATTTTCATACATATTTTCCACCATTGGATCGGTTTAAAGGAATGAAGGACTGTGATCGAATTGCACATGGATTGCCCCCACATTTTTAGACATTTTAATCATTTAATTATTTTTTAAACAATAATTAAATAGTAGCATGTTAATTTTAATAAATAAATTTAAATTCAGTATTAATTTTATTTGTTCAATTGCATGTTCATTTTATTCAATGTTTTGTTAACTAAAAAATTACATACTTCATTTTTTGTTAAGGGTAGGTACTTTTAAAGTGCCGAAGGCACGAATCATTGCCGAAGACACTACTAACACCAAAAGTTTCATAGTACCATTAGGTATTATGTTGCGCTTTCTATTCTGTCGCTCTATGCCATTGACCCGGACTATACCGAAAATACGGATTCAGTGTCGTTATTCATCATGAGTGCCGAATGCACAAATCAGTGCCTAAGGCACTACTAACATCCGAAGTTTTGTTGTACCCTTGGGTATTGCGTTGCGCTTTCTATTCTGTCGCCCTGTGCTATCGACACGGGCTATACCGAAAATACGGATCGAGTGTCGTCTCTCATCATGAGTGTCGAAGGCGCGATTAACACCCGAAGTTTAATCGTACCCTTAAGTTTTGTGTTGCGCTTTCTATTCTGTTGCCCCGTGCCATCGGCACGGGCTATGGTGTGCATAAAAACTGTTTATCTATAGTGTGCATAAAAACTGCTCGGATAATGCCCTCCCCGAGCAATTTTTTAGCGATTTCTTGCGGGTACCCTTAAAAACACATTTTAAAGACCTCGAACGGGTCAGATCATGAAAATTTGCTCGGGAAACTGGACTTATAAGGACCCTCTATATTTTATAAAATAAAGAGGGTCCTGATGTGAACCTGACTCTCTCTCAATATATGTATATATGTATAGATATATATGAATCCCATCCAACCTTGAATACATATAATGACATAAACATGAAACCTTATGCTATATGTAAATTGCGAACACCATTAATAATTAGTTTCATGACCTTAAGCCTTACAAACCAATATAACATACATAAAAGATAAGGAAGATAAAGCTTGAAGTCTGCATAGATCACGTGAACCAAAATATCCCCTCCAAGCTTTTACAAATCCAAAAGAAGTATATAAGTGCCTTGACCATCATGGCCTTGCATCAAAATTAGTGAGAAACAAGTATATCTATGAAGCTCTTTAAAGTAAACATAAACCATTAACTCCAAGATTTTCACTCCTGTGGATCCACCACTTTACCTAAACAAATTGAATTAGCGACATGAGCCAAAGTCCATAAAATACATTAAACGAATGGATAAGAACATGTAAAGCTTGACATACAATATTTACTTGATATATAACTCTATACCATTCATAATGTTAATTATCTTGTATTATTATTATTATTATTATTATTAAGCTAAAAAAACAAAGCCGAACAACAAAACAAAATGATCCATGGAGTCAATAGGAGACAACTATAATGTTCAAAAGTCTCATGACTAAAACACAAGTGTCATCCTTTCCCAAAATCAAAACTTCCAAAGCCAAGCGTTGTTCACCGATTCACGCACCCCGACAATCGTGCTAAATGTGTTCTGCCTCATTTGCACTTAACGGGCTACTAACTCAAAAAACAAATCAACCTACCCCGCACGCATTTACGAACTCTCACCGATGGCTTCACATTTGGCATGAGCTCTCCAGTGACCCGAATCAAAACCACAAAGAAAACATTACAAATGCCACAACACTTGACTCTAAGACCAAAATCATAAAAAAATAGACCAAAGCTACTCGAATAACTCACCTAAATCCATCAAAGTCAACCAAGAGAGAATACATTGAAGGTTTAAATTAGTCCAAATGCATACATGTATTTGACAAGTATCCAAACCAATAGATCATGAAATTTGTTCCGCAATCTCAATGAAAGCATAAGAGAAATAGACTTGTTATAGAAAATGGCCATTTAGTTTACTTGGATTATATCAAACACATGGTGTGCATAATAATGACTACTTCATATCCTAGCACTAATCAAACTTCATATTCTCATTTTTTTTCACTTGAAAGTGAACTCGAGACATAAGGATAAAAATTGTCAAAATGGCACAAACCCAACTAAAATCATGAATCACAATGCAATTCCTCAACCAAAATAACATTGTGTAAACTATTATATCCAACACGTAAACTAGAGCTTGATTTATGTTTTGATCACTCTATGAAATACTCAAAATAAATGTACAACAAGACATACACATCCATATTTAAACATTGAGCGTAAATCCTACCTAAAAGAGTATAAATCCCAAAGTTGACCAAATGTCCACTTTGTTGAGATCAAAGTATAGCCCTCTCTGTGCAAATCATTTCTTCTCTTCGCCTTTTTCCGACATTCTCGAATCTTGGCCGTCAATTTTGGAGGACAAGCATATGGGTTTATTGAAATATATATATATATATATATATATAGTCCCCTTCCTTTGGGGGATTTTCATTTCCTACGGTAAACACCTTTTCTCTTTTGGGTATATTTTTATGATTCGAACCGTTCAATGTGTTTAAAACATGTTTTAAGTATCCCCGCAAGGAATCGGAAAAAAATATGACTTGGAAGTGGTTGATCCGAGAAGTTTTTCATAAAACTGAGTTTTATGAAAAATTACTCGGATCAACCCATTCCAAGTCATATTTTTTGCGGATTTTATGAAAAACTTCTCGGATCAACCCATTCCAAGTCATATTTTTTGCGGATTACTCGTAAGTAAACTTAAAAAATGTTTTAAGCACATTGAACGGTTCAGATCACGAAAATATGGCCAGAAAAGAAAAGGTCCTTACCGTAGAGAAATTGGGATCCCTCATAGGAAGGGTGATGCGGCTCAAGAGACCAAAAATTTTGATCAATGCTTAATTGAACCCCTTATGGGTAATATGTTATAAGTCTATACACTTAGATCCCTAAATCTACGAATTAATAGATAAGTCAACTTTAAAGGTTTACAACAATCCATTCTGTACATGTGAATCACAACACACTCGGTCCATGACCTACGAACTCTGGCCCGATCAACTAAATGAACATACAATAGTATATACACATACATACAAAAGATCATGCATAGCTCACAAAATTATTACTTTCATACATAACCACAGTATAAGTTAATAAAATAAAGACACGGGTTTCTACACTCTCTCAATCTCTGCATGGCCTACTTGAAAATTTTTGGATTGCTTCGTTATCATTGTGCTTTTTAGGGTGCATGGGGAGTATATAGTTGAATGTGCTGTGGATTTGGTTGTACTTCACTCTTGATGCATTTTGTTAAACCAACTAAGGTTTATTCAATGATTTTGGGATGAGTTTTTTTCTCTTGAGGGAAATTACATATCGGTTTTGAAATGTACTCTTAAGCTATGTTATTAGCAACCTTGTAATTCGTGGAAAATTCAACCTGCATTGTATTTGACCATTTTGTTGGTCGTGGAACACTGAACTAGAACACTCTCAAAAGGAGTGTTTTATCAAATCAGGAATTCGATTTCAATTCGAATCTAATGAAGTCTAGATTAGTTGGATTAATATAAAAAATGATTTGTTACTTGTTCCAGTTCAGTCTCGTGCTTTCTTTGTGGAATTTTCCATCTTGTAACTTGAAGAACTTTTGCACGGCCTTGTATTAAGACTTTGTACTCGTGTTTTATTCTGAATTGAGAACTCTCTCTACACCTTTTTTGGTTGTATTCCCTGATTCTTTTAGTGGAATGTCTCTTTTGAAGCCCATTAAGCTAGAGTTTGAGAAGGTGTATTACCCATATCTACTCATTAGCAAGAAGCGTTATGCTGGTCTTCTATGGACAAAACCGCATAAGTTTGACAAAATGGACACTAAAGGTGAGGAATTGAGTTCTTTTTTGCTGTCTAAGCTTCAATATCCTGTTGAATTGATCTTGCGGTTTACTGACAGGAATTGAAACAGTTAGAAGGGACAACTGTCTGTTAGTCAAAAACCTGGTAACTGAATGCCTTCATAAAATACTAATAGACAGGGACATTCCTGGCGCTGTTCAGTATGTCAAAAATACCATCTCGGATCTTCTCATGAATCGCATGGATTTATCTCTATTGGTTATTACTAAGGTAAGAAAAAGGTTTTGGTAAGAAGTTTTCTCCTTTCCTGCTTGCTATGTTTTTAAAATGCTGGTGACACATGTTTCTCTCTGAACACTAGTGTGGCTGTTGTACCTTGCACTAACCACTTCAATGTAACAGGGTCTGACAAAAACAGGAGATGATTATGAAGTAAAGACTGCACATGTTGAACTTGCAGAGAGGATGCGTAAGGTTGCCTTACTTTATTAACTGGATAATGCACTTAATTTTCTTTGAATGAGTGCTTTGTCAATTACATGTATGACATATTTTACATTATTGTTGCACTTGATTGAAGTTGCAAGTGTTCAATACTGATGCTCTGGATGCATAATAAAGGAAGTATGATAATGTGCACATAAAGTGATTTGAGTCTTTGAGTCTACTCTCTTTGATGCCTTTTGGCTTTGATTTGGGGGCATGATTCTGCAACAAAACATACCTTTAGCTCCTCGTTTTTTGACGGTATAGGGAGGCTACTGTTTCAGTGATTTTATGAGAGCAGTCACTCTGTGCATATTGCCAAAGATTTGTGTCTGTCTCCAATCCTTCCTCCGCTTATATCCTCAATGACTGGGTACTACATGAATTATGTTATGTTATGTTGTTGCTTGAAGTCTGCACAGTCTAATAAGTTCAAATTTCAAACTGAGATGTCTATATGCCAAGATGACATTGTTTTCCAATGTTTCCTACTGCAACAAGAGCTTTGGCTGCTTAGAATTTTATTGCTCCCGTCTCTGTGACCTGAAAAGGAAAAAGGTCACTCTTCAGCTTCAGGTAGTTCTTACATTTGCTACATTATGGAAGCTGTTTAGTTGAATGGTAACTTGAAATGGTGTCATGATAAAATCATTACTTTTTTGCTCAATCTCCCATATCTGATCCTCTGTTCTTGTTGCCAATTGTGACATGATATGCTTCTTATTTGTATCTTACACTGAAATCATATTTATGTCATTTTAGTCACCTAATCCATCATTGTGTCAGGAGTCTGTAATTTACCTTTTCGTTGACGTATAATTGAAGCTACAAGGGGGGTCAAAACCTTTGCACAAAAGCTATACATGTTCTGAAGAGCTCAACCCAACAATTAGCTCTCCAATCAGATTTGGAACACGATAGGTTCACAGAAACTGTGTACAACAAAATGAAAATCAATCATTCAAAAGGGATATTTTAAGCTTTTGGATACCAAACTCTGCTTCTTCAAACTTCTCTCTATGCAAAGAACCACTACCCAGTTTTTTTGTTCCTTTTCACCTTGCATCACCCCCGATCTGTGTTACATACACTTATAAATGTAAAGTATCCATGCAGCACTCGAATAAGGGTATGAAATGTGTGTCAGACATGTTTAGTTGGGCTTTCCAGCAAGCATATTTTGTAATTCGAGTTTCCTATGATTCGCAATTCAGGATATATATGAACTATGAAGGGACATGAATATTTTGGCCTATCCAGCTGTCCTCGACATGAACATTAGAGGAATACAACACTTAGGTGCACCTGCATATGACAACACGTACCCGATTTGATGTGGCATAACCCCAATGTCACCCACCGGAAAAAATGGTTAAAAGAAAACTTCATAGGCCATAGGTTCCTACCTATATTACAGTGGATCGAATGATATGATTTACTGACTCACTAAGCTCAATGGCACACATATTACGGTTTCGAAGCATAAAGCCTCTCTTCAGCTAGTTATTAATAATGACCTCGTTTACCCGGACACGGGTGCAGAAAAATGATTCCTTCGCTTCCAAATAATCAAAGAATCAGAGGCTGAGGCACGTACATTTCATTTTGGTTTCCATAGCAGTGTTTGACACTTGTCAGACACTTACACCCCTCGAATCCGGCACATGATGGACTATTCTTTTGTTATTGATCTTGTTTTGTTGATTAATTAGGGATAGAGCGTGGACATTTGCATCCAAGACACATCTTTGGAGATGTCAGGGACATCACATGTATACCTGCATGTTCACAATTTATTTGTATATGAAATTGTAGTAATTTTGCTAAGGTTTGCGAGTTTGTAGTAAGTCTTCTTCGTTGTCTTACAATGTTATTGTGTTCCTCTACTGTGTGTTTGAAATAACGTCATATTAGTTTATTTGGTAGTTTCAGCATGTCGTATTTTTAATTTCTTATACACTTCAAATAAAAAAGGTGATAACTATAAAATCATAGTTACTCTTTTTTATATTTGCTAGGCAAAGTTAAAGAGATACCCTCACTCAAAATTTGTGATTTGGTTTTGCTCTAAATATCTTTTTGCTCTATTATCTTTTTGCTCTCTAGTTATGGACAATTTGACTAGACCAATTCAGGATGATATCCCACAATGTATGTTGTTTGCAGATGATGTTATTTTGGTAGATGAAACTGTAAGATGTGTTAATGTCAAATTAGAATCTTGAAGAGAAACATTGGAGTCACAAGGTTTTAGGATCAGTAGGAGTAAGACACAATGCATGGTCTGTAAGTTTACTGATAACCAAAGTACTAATGTTGACATAGTGGCTCTCCAAAATCAGGAATTACCAAGAAGTGAACGTTTTAAGTATCTTGGCTCAATTGTTATTAAGGATAAAAAAATTGCGGGGGATGTTACGCATAGAATTTAAATTGGATGAATCAAGTGGATGAGTGTTATGCGGTCGTAGGATACTTGTAAAGTTGAAGGGGAAGTTCTATCGTACGATCATAAGGTCAGCCATGTTATACAACACGGAGTGCTGGGCGGCTAAGAAATAATATGTGAGTAAAATGAGTGTCGCTGAAATGTGAATGTTGAGATGAATGTGTGATAAACTTTGCGAGATAGAATTGGAAACGAAAATTTTTGCGATATGGTAAGGGTATTAACCAGGAAACTAAGATAAGAGAAAATAGATTTATGTGGTTTGGACATGTCTATCGTAGACCCGTTGACGCTGTAGTTAAGAGGAGTGATGTGATTACGATAGATGGTAGCACTAAGGGGAGTGGTAGACTTAAATTGACTTTAGAAACAGTAGTTCGTAAGGATTTAAGTTTATTATGTATAACGGAACATGATCCACTCGCCAGAGCACATTGAAAAAAAAAGTATTCATGTAGCCGACCCAATTGATTAGGACTCAAGACTCGGTTTGGTTTTGCAAAAATGCCTTAGCTACATATAAATACATTTTTGTATAGTTCACCTAATACAGTTAAAATTGAAGTTTTTTTGGGTGAAAAAGTGAAGTGTGAAATCATCTGCCTAGAGACATTAAAGATATTTTGTCATATCCTTGCTGTGTCTGTATTCTTTTTTTTTTTCCAAAATAAACCAGTGTCCATGTTCGTACTCGTACTGTGTCCATGTCATTTGTGCTTGTTTGCTTCTTGCACGTTAGATTTGATCGAGAATGCCTCATTACCGTGTGCTTCCACGTCATACTTTCCGCCCCATCCTTAGAACTTGTAACTTCAATATTGTACAAGAGCTCAAAAAAACTCATCCATGGCCTACAAATCCCTGTCTTGATGAGATCTAAATAAGGTAGGCTTTCATTCCATCTCAGGGTCAAAAGCTCTCAAATTGTCTACTGGCAAAGCTCATTGTTACTCACAATGCCATAAAGTTTTAGGAATGAAATAAAAGAGGAACAGTTACACGCTAAACATCATGCAATTCCGAATTATTCAACCATCACCTTAAACAAAACTTGTTTTGAAAAGTGTGACTAACTTCTCTCTATCTCTTTCTGAAAGTCCACCCCATACAACTTCCTGGCTTCCTTTGGTGTCTTTGCTTCCGATTAATTTCAAATTTACATTTCTCCATAGTTGGTGGTCTACTTCAGCGTTTCTACCTCGTCCCTTGAAATCTTGTTTACGATGGGGGAAATGAAGAATACCAAAGCCACCATCTTCGATGGGAGTGTACACTCTTTCTAATTTCTCTAGGTAAATTGTAATTTCCTTCTGCAAACCTCCCCTAAGAAAACTCATTTTCAGCTTATCGGATCTTTTATCAAATCAAGCATGGTGAGAAGAGACAAAAGTAAGTTGGAAAGACAACTACAGTGCTCTTATTATATTTACTTTACCTTCCTCAGACAGATGTTGCCTTCTCCCTGTATTCGTCTTCTTGAAACTTTCAACACCTTTCCAAACTGATGTGGCCTTGAACAATGATCCCAGAGTGAGAGTCAAATACACTGAAGCAAGAGAGATCCCACTTAAAAATCCATATGCGGTCTTGTATATTGTAAACCACTTTGATTGGGATAAGTTCATTTCAAACTGTGCTAACTTTCGGCCAAGGTATTGCCTGGAAAGAAATGAACACACTTTAACTGTCACAGCTGCTCCTCTTCTGCCTCCAAACATGTTAGTGTCATGCGCAGAAGAGTAAATAAATGAAAAATTCAATGCCTCGATTACTCTCTCCCCCTCTACTCCCCTAAAATCTTCTGTTTATTTTGTATTGCATCACACTTCATCATTCTGATTGTGCAAAACAATACAACAATGTTAAAACTAATTTGGACATATGATTTGTCAGAGAGATGCTGCCACTGCTCCAAATGTTGGGGATCGAGTGCCTTATGTAATTATTAAAGCTGCAAAAGGTGCCAAGGTAATTTGCTCCACCGTTGTCTTTTCACAGCCGTGTTAGTGTATTTGTGCCAATGTATTAAACGAATTGAGTATTTGATGAAAATCAGGCTTATGAAAAATCAGAGGATCCAATTTATGTGCTAGAAAACAACATACCTATAGATCCTCAATACTACCTTGAAAATCAAATTAGCAAGGTTAGTGTATTATTTGATACTCCCATGTGCTTATTACTCTGTTCAAGTTGGTCTCATTAATAACATGCACTTGCAGCCCCTTCTAAGAATTTTTGAGCCCATTTTGAAGAATGCAAGTAAGGAACTTCTCCAAGGCAGTCACACAAGATCTATCTCCATCTCAACTCCTTCAAATAGTGGCATAATGAAATTTGCAAAGAAGCAACTTAGTTGTGTTGGCTGCAAGGCTCTAATCAGGTAGGCTTCAAATTTTATCAGTCTTTTGAAATATTGTTAGAACTACATGCTCTTTTTTGTTTCCTTTATGTGTCTAAATCTTTGTAATTTTATACTATAACTTTCTCACACTCCCTTTTATTAGTTTTCTGTTTTCACTGGAAAGTGGCTTCAACGGAGAAGGACTTCATCTCTCAATGATTCCTCGTACTTAATGTTTTTTTAACTATTGGTGACTCCACAATTTGGAAATCTTGGTGGAAAGCGTAGAATGAACATTTTGGCTGGTATATCATTTAGGTGGCAAGTGGAAGCTTATGGAAGATGAAAGGTGCAAATATATGAGTGTTTAGTTTGAATGACTTGTAAAAACTAAAATCACGATACCGAACTAACGGACTCATTTTGAGTGGGCGACAGTCCCTGCAAATTTAAACTGATGGATTCTAGCATGAGTTAATCACTATCAAAACAAAGCAAGGTGGAAGATTTCATCTCTTCTTTTACTGGGGTTTAACTTTTGGGCTTGTAAAATTCAATTAAACAGTGACATTTAGCAATGTGTATGGTCATCTCATGCATTTAAACAAGGTGTCCTTATTTATTAGCGCCAATGTCTTCAACACTTCATGCATCTTCCCCCCCTCCCACCTTAAAATCGTCAAGTACTAATTTTCGTGAAATCGTCGTGTGAGTGTTTCCTTCTTGTGTACACTGTCCATATCAGTACTACTTAGTGTTAACCAAACTAAACCTAGCCTTGTGTCCCAATCAAATGTGGTTAGCTACATGAATCCTGTTTTTCCATCGAGGTCTATCGAGGACAACATGCTCACTTAGATTTAGAAGATTCATATCCTTTCGTATAATATCATCTAAAGTCAATTTGGGTCTTCCTCTTCCCCTAACATTTTTATCTACTACTATCTTGTCAATATTTTTTACTACCGTGTGACACCCCAGTCTAAGGTGTCACATGGAGTCCCGGAGGGGAGATTCGGGTCGATTGACAAGTCCCACATCGCTTGGTGGATGTAAACTGTGTGTACTATAAATAATAAATTATGAACCTACCTTGCACAAGGCCTTTTAAAGCCGTGCGGGCGTCAAAGCCCATTGGAACATCCCAGTTAAGCGTGCTCGTCCTGGAGTAGTCCAAGGATGGGTGACCCCCTGGGAAGTCCACTGGGACTTGACGGCCAAAGCGGACAATATTGTGCAAGGTGGGGGAGGGTCGTTATATATGGTATCAGAGCCTGCACCAACCGGAAATGTGGGACCAGGAGGAGAATCTTGACCCCACACGAGGACGTGTGGTCCAAGTGGGGGAGATTGTGACACCCCAGTCTAAGGTGTCACCTGGAGTCCCGGAGGGGAGATCCGGGTCGATGGACAAGTCCCACATCGCTTGGTGGATGTAAGTTATGTGTACTATAAATAATAAATTATGAACCTACCTTGCACAAGGCCTTTTAAAGTCGTGCAGGCGTCAAAGCCCATTGGAACATCCCAGTTAAGTGTGCTCATCCTGGAGTAGTCCAAGGATGGGTGACCCCCTGGGAAGTCCACTGGGACTTGACGGCCAAAGCGGACAATATTGTGCAAGCTGGGGGCGGGTCGTTATATACCGCGTCTACAGACCTATGATAAATGTGTCCAAAACACCTTAGTCTATTTTCTCTCAGCTTGTTCTCTATAGGTACAACACCTACTCTATCCCGAATGATTTCATTTTTAATTCTATCTTTTCCAGTCTTACCACACATCCATCTCAATATTTTTACTTCAGCTATACTCATCTTACTCATTTCAGTTATACTCATCTTACTCATTTCAGTTATACTCATCTTACTCATTTCAGCTATACTTATCTTACTCACTTGTTATTTTTTGATAGGCCAACATTCTATCCCATATAACATTGATGGTCTTATAACAGTTCTATAAAACTTTCCTTTCAGTTTTATAGGAACTTTTTGATCACATAAAACCCCAGAAGCACCTCTCCACTTGAGCCACCCAACTTGGATCCTGCGGGTCACATTGTTTGTAATCTCTCCATCTTTACTAATAACCGAACCTAAATACCTAAAATGCTCGCTTTTGGGTATCTCCAAATCTTGAATTTTCACTCATTCTCCCTGAGCACTTCTTTCGTCATTGAACCTACACTTCATATACTCAGTTTTACCCCTACTTATCCTAAATCCTTTTGACTCTAATGCTTCCCTCTAAATTTTGAATTTAGCATTAACAGCTCTTGTATTTTCGTCTACTAAGACAGTATCATCCGCAAACAACATGCACAACAGAATATCATCATGAATATGTCCAGTCATCTCATCCATAACTAGTGCAAAAAGCTAATAGCTTTAAGATGTCCCTTAGTGTAAACCTACTGTGATTGTGAATTCACATGTAACCGCCATTGGTGATCTAATAGCAGTGACGGCACCTTCATACATGTCTCTAATCATACCGATTTACCCCTTTGTCACTCATTTTCTCTTCAAAACCCACAACTTCATCGTGTGACTCGTCAACTTAATACCTCTATAGTTGCAATTTTGAATATCCCATTTATTCTTTAGCACTAAGTACTACTTAGTGTTAAAGAATAAAAATACACCGAGTTACTCCTAGACGTAAGAATTTGCAGATACGGATCAAGTATCTAGAGTTTTAGAACAAGCCGTAGTGTTTGTTGGATGCTATGGCCATCTTCCTATCTTTTACGATTTTGTTGGTGAAATGTTTCGTTTGTTTGTTGGAGTCCTCCAATTGAAATGACTTCAAATTTTAGATGTCGGTTACATATGCCACTCCTTCCCCTTGAAAAAAAAAGTAAAAGTGGCATACGAAAGATTTTTTGAGGGTTAAATCAACTTAGTTCAATGGTTCACCTAAAAAAATTCATTACCGTTAAAGCATTCAGATCAACCAATTGACAATAAGTGGAGAGGTAGTCTGGACTCATTCTAATTTTTGAGGTATTAGTTAACGAATGTGAGACAACTTCTAACACTTCCTTGCATGTGCGCATGTGCGACTCCTTATCTGCACGTGCAAAGGACTTCTAACACTTCCTTGCATGTGCGACTCCTTACCTGCACGTGCAGAGGTAAACAACAAGCACGTGGAGAGGTAAACAACAAGCACGTGGAGAGGTAAACAACAAGCACGTGGAGAGGTTAACAACAAATCCATAACACATGGATCATAACGAAATAAAGTGCACTTAAGACACAAACAATGAGACAATAACCAAGAGAGTTATCCAAAAACATCTCGAACTCTAGCTTTGATGCCATGTGAAAACATCTAACTCAAAATCATATGACTATGAATGGATAGGCCTTCCAGGCTAATGTACTATTTTTGAAGGTAATTATTAATCGATGTGGGACAAACTATAACACTTCCCCGTACGTGTGATCCCTGACCCACACGTAGAGAGGTAAACGGATCCATAATACATAGATCATAACAAAACAAGGTGCACTTAAGTTACAAACATGGGACAATTAACTAAGAAAGATGTCCAAAAGGCTCCGAAACCCTAGCCCTGATACCATGATAAAAAATACAACCCTTTCTAATTGACCATGAGTGAAGAGGCCGTCCATGCTCGTATACTAATTTTGGAGTTAATAATTAACCAATATGGGACATTCTTACAATTACATTTGGAAGTCATAATATGCCATGCCCCTGATTTTCAAACCATATTTTTTTGCCTTTAAAAAAATAACCAAATACTCTCAACCATACTTTTAAAATAATCTGATAAATGAAACGTGGCATTCATCTCATGAACCTTTCCATTTAAAACCATTTAACAGATCCCATAATACTTGCCAACTTTCAATATAACATCCAAAATTCAATTACAACTCTACAAGCTCAAAACATTAATAAATGAGTCTCTTCAAAACCTTTTAAATAAAAGACTAAAACGAATACAACTCTTCTCCGATGGGATGCCTAATCTATGCAATGCCAACTCGTGTCTGTAGTAAATCTAAAAAATGATTGTCTGAGTCATACAGATTCAGTAGAAAAATGTCTAGCCAATGGTATATATGAAGTGGTGTTATGTGCGCGTGTCATGTGAAACATGAGAGCCCATCGACCACTCGTACACACACATCACAATACTACTTCACAACCTAAATACATCCTATGAACAACACTTCACAAATTGAAAGTGACCAACTTCAAACCAAGTGAACCATTGATTACGAATTAATCTGTTTCCTCATCGAATTCGAACGACATTGTTTGTAACCCCTTTTTGTTTCTATTTTATTTCTTCTTTAACGATTTCAAGGAATATTAAGTTTCGTTCAATTTCTCACTTGGTAGTTTTTGAAAAACGACGAATATCCAAGTCGCCTCAACAAATTCAAGGATCGGCTTTCCTCAATCGATGAATTACACTTGGTTTTTGGGTTGTCTCAACGAATTCAAGGACCAACTCCGAAAAGTTGCAAATCAGGGATTGATTTATAGTTGTCTCAACGAATTCAAGAACCGACTCAAGTATTTATAGTCACCTCAACGAATTCAAGGACCGGCTTCACACCCGAATGACTACGAATTGTCCTAAAATCTCACATTAACAAGTTTAAGGATTTTATCTTTCAATTATCTCACTAAATTAACAAATTCAATTTAGGGGAACGAGTTTCCCAAATCATACCACGACTTTATTCTCTCAGGACGAATTCCCAACTAATGTGACGAATTCGCACACAAGACACATTCCAAGTTATGATTCATTTTACCCACTCGTGAGAACAAATTTTTCGGTTTTCCCAATTTTACTTAGGATCAAATATCCATATATATCCACTATCATAAATTTCTCCAATTCACTTCTAGGTACTTCAATTAACCAATCACACAACCAATTTTACTGTCCCAATGCTCTAAGACCAAAAGCCCCAAATTAGATTTTTAGGTCAAAATACTAACTTCCAAAAAATTGAGGTGTTTGCTTAAATGATGAAATTAAACCCAAAAGAAGTCTAATACCCCAAGCATTTACTCAACAACATAAGCATTTACTCAACAACATACCACAACACAATCATTTTCGGGTTTACATCAAGACTAGGGCTGTAAATGAACTGGGCCGTTCGCGAACTATTCGAGGCTCGATTCGGTATGAGCTCGTTCGAGTTCGATTCGTTTATTAAATGAGCCAAACCTGAACCTTAGTTTTAGGCTCGTTTGATAAATGAGCCGAACCTGAATATAACAGTATTCGGCTCGACTGGGCTCGCGAACCTAGAATATACGTACAAAATGAAGATTTTATGTACAAATTATATCTAAATTAATTTATGTGTGTAAATATATGTTTGTATAGAATAAAATTCTTAATATTTGTGAATATATAAACTTCTATAGATATGTTTCTTATAATTAAGTATATAGAAAACTTATTTATTTGTAGCCTAGACCCTTATGCATGCATAAATATGTGTTATTTTTTCTCTCGTTAAGGTTCGCGAATACATTCAAGTTCGAGTCAAACCTAGGAGAGTTCGGCTCGAGCTCGCTCGTCCAATTTTCACTGAGTTCGAGTTCGAGTTCGCTAAAATCTTAACAAACCGAACCCGAACATTTTAAAGTTCGGCTCGATTCGGTTCGTTTACAGCCCTAATCAAGACCCAACCTTCAATTTTGGATTTATCCATAAAACATGACTCACATTGATTTTTTTCTAGAAAACTTTGATTATGATGTCCAACACTAACACATATACAAGAGGGAGACAAGATTCTACCTCTAGGAGAAGAAATATCGATAACCCTAAGTGAGAGTTCTTCACACCAGAGGTTGAAAAACGTCTAGACGTGTAGCCCTCGTGACGATCTACAACGTTGGGGAAGATGAGACGCTCCGAAACTCAACGATTCAAGAGAAAATCTATAGAGAACGGAGATGTGATATATGTAAATTGTATAAATCATGTAAAATGTATAAATCAATTAAGTATATTTTGTAAATCAATTAAGGACTTAATTAGGAGTTAATTAAGGATTTAATTGATTAGTTTTATTTAGGGATTTGATTAACTTTATTTTAGGGATTTGATTTGTATAGAGTTTCCTAATTTTAAGCCTTGGTTTGGCTATTTAATCTCCCTTTTTGTAATATGCTAAAGACAAGAAAGTAATACATTTAGATTCCCTTCAGTATTCTCTCCCGTATCATTTTTTATCTCCTTTTTCACATAGTATCAGAGCCACACGCGTGTTAGAGTTTAGGGTTTTCTTTCCGCCGCACTCTGTCGCCTCTCTCATCTCAGCCGCTGCACTTTGTTGCCTCTTGCAGTCGCCTCTCTCAGCAACCAGCACCGCCACTCATCATCTCCGGCACCACCCAGTCAGTCGCCGGACACCCGTGAGTCTCCTGTACCAGCCGGTCGCCAGACTTCTGGACCTCTGCTAACCTCCCGCACCAGCCCCGATCTGCTCGATTAGCCTTCCTCACAAGCCCAGCGACCCCCTCGCCCTCTCTCGCACCAGTCTCACCAGCCCCGATCTGCTCGACCAGCCTTCCGTACAAGCCCAGCGACCCCCTCGCCCTCTCTCGCACCAGTCTCTTCCGCCATCCCAGGCGCCCCTCCGCAAAGACGGCTTCAGCAGTGCTCTCTCTCTCTCTGTTGACGTCGCACAGCACAGCACCTACTTATCTCCGACTATCTTCGCCGACCCTCAGGCAATCTACTCCAGCCCTCGATATACAAATCACCTGTCCAGACTTATTTTTTTTTGTGACTGCATTTTTTTATCATGTCATGAGATAAAGCCAACGGTATTACCATTATTCTCAAGGGTTCCAACTACTCCTATTGGGCCTGAGTCATGAAAAATTTTGTCACTGGTCAAGGATTATGGGGG
>NMUG010001931.1:0-16836 GCA_002855965.1 Monotropa hypopitys | reverse complement strand
GTTGGTGGATCCTCGGCAACGGGCTTAGGAGCCAGTAGATGCTTAGTAATGCAGTCCTAAGACAGTAGATGTCATTTCGTGAGGATTATTTCTGGCAACGGGCTTAGGGAGCAGTAGATGCTTAGCAATGCAGTCCTAAGACGGTAGATGTCATTTTATGGGGATGTTGTATTCCGGTTATGGTGTTGAGAAATTGTAATAACCGTCCCGGATATAAAAATATATATAATTTTTAGAATTATTAAAAAAATAAGTCGAGAATTTTAATGCGGATTAAGAAAAATAAGTTAATCGCGACGGTAAATTTCTGGAATTTTCGGAGTTAAAGATGTTGTTTTAATCAAATTTATTATGAAATTGTGTTTTAGGACCTTTGTGCAATTAGTTAGAAGTTTGGGTGAGAATGATGCATTTTAGGTGTTAAAAACTTCATGCTTGAAGTGTTGCTCCCGTAAGGGAATTTGGAAGGGTAGATACACAAAAAAATAAATAATATAATTAAACCCTTGTAAGTTGATTGGGGGGTTTCAAAAAAACCATTCAATTGAGGAGTTAATGAAAGAAGTTATTAGAAAAAAAAAGGTTACAGCTGATTGTATATGCCATGTACGTTGTAGAAGAAGTCCAACAGACTTGTGGCTGTGTATCATGCAAAACAGGTACTAATCATTGAAGGGTCACCTAAATTTATTTAAGGGATCATTGAAACTCCTAAATCCTTTCAAACCAAATTATACCAACTCATAAAATGTTTTGGTGCTCTGAAAAATCCGAGAATCAGTAGAGAAATCGTTCAGTTCTGTCAAGAACACGAAGAACACAGTGCACTATTCATTCGTAAATCACCCTCATTCGAATTGACGATCAAAAAGGTAAATCTTTAAAATCAAACGTTAGATTATTGTTGCTCATTGTCCATATAGTCTGTATGATTTATTTTGTGATTTTAGAGGGTCCGTAGACTTGTCTACGAGGACCGGGAGAACTCGAATCGCGAACAAAAATTGCAAAATCGCCATGTCTGCAACTTTTTGTTGCAGACCGGTATACCGCCCGGTATGCCGGCCGGTATACCGGCTGCGTACCGGTCCCCTACCGGTTGGTCAAAAATGTTCCCAAAACTTGTTTTCTCGAACCGAATCCTTATAAAGGTTGTATTTTATGATGTTTAATACACATTTAGTGTTATAAGTTTTAGGAGAATGATACGTTTTGATAGCTTAATAGTTGTTGGAATGATTGAATAAACTATATTCTGTTCTGTGAAAAATTGGGGTAACCGGCACACCGGCCGGCATGCCGGCCGGCATGCCGGTCCCTCACCGGTTCCCATACCGGTTTGCTAAAAATTGCCCAAAACATGTAATTTCAATCTGAATTTTTATAAGGGTATAGTATAGAATATTTTCTACACATTTTATGTTATGTAATTCTGGAAATAACATCGTTTAGATAGAAGATTGACCCTTGCAAATTTGTAGAAAATCTGTTCAAAATTGTGAGTTTTCTGGGTAACCGGCATGCCGTTCGGCATGCCGGCCGGTACACCGGGCTCGTACCGGGTCCGTACCGGGTCCGTACCGGTCAGTACAAAATCTGTTGAAAACAAATGGTAAGCTTGGAAATGAATAATTAAAAATATGTAATCTGTAAATTAATGTTTTCTGCAGTTTTTAAAAGTCATATCATATGGTTAAAGGATTATGGAGTTTTGGTATTTATGTTTTATAGAATATTCTGTAATGAAGAATCTGACTTCTGAACTTGTTTTCAGGGGATTGTGTGAGGTGGACTACTCCATCCTCATCAAAGGCAAAACAACCTATCTAAACGCTGTCTGTGAGTGTGCTAGTAGCTCTAAATACTGTGAAATTTTCATAGTTTCTTAGATATGTTTTTCTGCAAATTCTTCTGTTTTTCTGATATCTGCTAGTTGTACACATATCCTTAGAACTTGTTAAGATTGTACGTGACACGTTCTGATAGTTCTGCGATTTTTGATAACGTTGCTCTGAGATTCTGGTAATTATGTGAAAAATCACAACTAAACAAGATTTATAAGAAAATGTGGTCTGGTGGTCTGTTAAGTTCTGGGCATCTCAATGTTTTCTGTAAGTGGTACCCTTGCAGGACAATATATGATACGTTGGCGTTGATACGTTAGTATATTGTAGAACTATACCGGGATGTTAGCGATGATGCATCCGGTATGCTCTGGTAATATATTGCGAGGTTTGTGTTGATACCTAGAATATATTGTAAGTAGTATATCGCGTCATGTGCGTTGATATGCCGGATATACTGTTCTGATAAAAGAAACATTATTAAATGTTAAAAGTCTGTAGAAACGTGCACTAGGGTTCACACGCTACCCAGTACTTTTCTAGTTTCTAGTTCGGTTTCTGTTTTCTGCTTAGTTATTCGTTCGGTTCTGTTTTCTGTTATATCAGCCTGTGATAGCTAGTTTACAGCTTTTAATATCTGCATCTGTTATTTTAGTTTCTTTTTATTTGACGCAGTATTTATTGAAACTAACACATTCCTGCACTTTGTATATGTATGGGCATTGGTCGAAGTGCAGATCATGGTTAGCAGTCTGTCTGGTCCACTACTTGGCTAGAGTTAGCAGGAGGAGCTTTTGGAGTTAGTCAGTTCTTTTCACTGGCTGGTAGCAGTTTCAGTTACAGAGTTGTTTTCAGTGGTTTCCAGGTAGATCTGTTTTGTTGCACTACTTTGTTTTTATAGTCGTACTTCAGTTTAGTAGCAGTTTTTCTCAGTTTGTCGGCTATCTGTTTTCTGTTAGACTTGGTCAGCAGGGTTTTTGCTAAGTTTCACTATAGATTGGACTATGTGTTTTGTTTTCAGCCGTACGTTATCATATCCAGTTATGCATTACATTTAGTTATGTCTATTTCTGTTCTGTCGTTTTATGTTTTTAGTAACGTTGCCGGGTCCGCTGGGTCATTAAATTGGTCCCTGCGGGACGGGGCATTATAGAAATAGTAGATGCTTGACAATGTTGTCTCAATGCTGGTCTTCCACTGATGGAATACTAGGGCTTGATTGATTCGCCCTATGGCTAGTGGGTTTGATTGATTCACCCTTAGCATTGGTGTGTTGGTGGTGCGAGGAAGCTTCCCAATATTTATTGAAAAGATGTGTCATAACATTCATATGTATTTGCATATTTATATCAAAGTTGAAGACTTATATTAGGGGAGAGACACAACTCTTTCGTTACTTTAGTTCATTTGTGTACCATGCTAATCAACTTTCTATATTGACTGTAAATCTGACTCTCTTGGATATTTTGTGGTTTCTTTTGTTTTGGCATTATATCCAGGTAAGGATGTTTAGTGGGGTTCATTACCAGGCTACCAGGACTCTCTCTCTCTCTCTCTCTCTCTCTCTCTCTCTCAACTGGAGCTATATCTCCACTTTCTAGCACTTTTATCTCTTTTCTATAGTAGTGTGAGGATGTGAGACTCTTTGTTATGTTCAGACTTTTATTCTATTGGTAGACTACTCATTTATGTTGGGACCTTGGTTTGGGTCATTAGCTGTCACACTTGGTACTTATGGTTTGGATGTTCACACTTTTGTATTTTTAATTCCGCTGCATATTTTGTTAGAATGAGATTTATAATTTGCGGGAAATGTTATATAGTTTTCCTCACTTGTTAGAGTTGTTTGAGTCACGATTCGTAGCCGGATTCTATTATTTATTAATTTTCCGGGATATATCGTGACAGTTTGGTATCAGAGCTCTAGGTTGTAAGATTCTTGGAACAAGTTTGACATAGTATGTTGAGTCTATTGAGGTAAGAGATAGGTTGAGTCAGTTTGTCTTACTCTTCTGGAAATCATTGTGTGTGTTACTTTGGCACCCGATGGACTACCTCGAAATCTGGTTTGAAAATGCGTCTGATCAATGTATTTTCAAATGAGAGGTCTTGGGAAGTTAGTCTGAAAAGTACAATGCACCAGAATCTTATGTCTAGAACGATGTATAGGTGGACGATGGTAATGAACCCTTAGGTGTCAGTTCTATTTATGCAAATCTTTGTTTGACAATTATGCATGACTGGTGATACATGATTGTATGTTGTGTTTGATATATAATTGTTGATGATCAGGATTGAAATGGAGAATGTAGAGGATGCTGCTTCTACCGGCCCAATTGAAGGGGAAGTGAACCAGCCCCCGGCACCGGTGAATCCTCCAGTTATGACTAATACTGAAAGGGTGGAGGCTACAATGGCTCAATTCTTGGAGAATCAAGATGCTTTCATGCAGTGGCAGACCACCCAGCAGGCAGGAGCAGCTGCCATAGGAGTTCTTGACCGATTCTGTCGATTATGTGCTTTTGAGTTCGAAGGATCTATTTTTCCAGCGATAGCGGAAGAATGGTTGCATGGGGTTGAGCGAGTCTTTGTTACTTTGGGGATTGCCAATGCTCAGAAGGTGAACTTGGCCACTTTCAACTTGAAAGGTGAGGCCTTATTTTGGTGGGAGGCATATAATAGGTAGATCGCGATGCTAGTGGTGGGAGACGTTGATGTAGCTCCTCGTGTGATGACTTGGGAGCTGTTTGTGAAAGGCTTTAATGATCAGTATTGTCCAGCGACATACAGACTAGACCAGGAGAATGTTTTCCTCTAATTGAAGCAAGGATCTATGTCTGTGACTGAGTACAAGGCAAAGTTTGTGGCTTTATCTCATTTTGTTGTGCCATTGGTGAGTACAGATGAAAGACGTTGTCAACGTTTCAGGCATGGTTTGAATGTCAATGTTGCTACCAGGTTGACTTCCTTCAGAGAAAGGGATTATGCAGATATTATTGACATGGCTAGACGTATTGGTAGAGACGTGGATGGGATGATGGAGCAGTGTTCTAGAAAGAATAAATCTGGTGGTATTTGACAGAACAAGTCATTTAGCGAAGGTGGAAGTTTCAAATCTGGTGTGAACAAACCCACTTTCAAGAAGAACCACAGTGGCTCTAAGTCACAGGAGAGTTGGGGAAGAAGAGAGGGTAACTAGAACCATGAGAATCAATTAGTGGGGAGTACTCCAAATGGAGGGCGACGATGTTTTAGTTGTGGTGAAGAAAGGCATATTGCCAGAGATTGTTCGGGGCCGAAGGCAGAAAAGAAGGATTTCAAATGTTTCAACTGTGGGGAGTGGGGACACAAGTCTCCACAATGTTCCAAGTCGCGTGGATTAGCATCTTCTTCAGCAATTGGATCATCGAGTGGAGCAGTTGCTAGTGCAGGCAGTCATATGAAGCCAGGACAAGTTTTTGCTATCACTCGTCAAGAGGCTGAGGCAACACCAGAGGTGGTTGCATGTACTATCTTTATATCTGGTCATTATTCTCGTGTCCTGTTAGACTCAGGTACAACACATTCATTTGTATCCGTAGCATTTGGGTTGAAGTTAGACAGGCTTCCTTCCGTACTACCATATGTTTTGTCTATCTGTAACACTCCCAAAATTTGAAGTATATTTTTTTGAGAAGTGTTAAATGTAGGTAACGAGTATCCAAACAAAAGGGTGAATAACTAACAAACATACTACGCTACCCACATGCTAGAATTATTACAATGCTTGCTATGAAATGAAATAAAGATAAAAGATGCGAATGAGGTTTTATAACACAACCCTGTATAACAGTGCATCAACTAAAAGAGAAAGGGCCAAAATGGGATTTTATATGATAATCCCGTACAAGGTGGCCAACAGAAAAGAAAGAAGTACAGTACTAAAAGGAAAAGGCAACCTACAGCCTACAGTCCGGTCTAGTCTCAAGTCCTGTGAAGAATCCCACAGCCGCTCCCAATCAAGAGAACAAATCCTACAAAAGTAGAGGGTCAGGAACTAGCGGTGGTCGAAGCCCTGACCGTCGCACATTGCTGATTATCGTCGCTTGCTTGGACTGACACCTAAAATCCAACAAACAATCACAATCGATGACAAACGATTCCGAATACTTAAAAGAGAGGAACAGAGGCTTACCCACTGATGCGATGCCTCGCGGTAGACGGAGCCTCAATCATCGTGCGTCACTGCTCGCCCATCCTTTGCTGTAGCCGCGCCAACACCGCCTCCAACCGATCGCCAAGGAGGGTGTACAGTGTGGCTTAACCTCACCACCTCCACTATCGAGCACACGGTTGTCTGAACCGATCTCATCCTCGATTTCCTCTGCGCATGAACCGCAGCGCACCACTGCCACACTCTCATTCCTGTGCAAACCCACTTTCCGCCACCAACCGCCCCTGGCACCACCACTGCCGCCACACACTGCTGTGTGTGTGTGTGTGTGCGAAGAGGGAGAGAGAGGGGAGATCTGCACAGAAGAGAGAGAGAGTCGCACGGGGGTGAGAGGAATAGGGAGAGAGGAAGCAGTGCCGGGGAGAGGGAGGAGGGAGGAGGGAGGAGGGAGGATGAGAGGACGGGTGAGAGAGGGAGGAGGGAGCGCCAGAGGGAGAGGGAGCCGGAGAGAGAGTGAGGGAGAGGGAGAGGGGGAGTCGACGACTGGAGGTGAGGGTAGGGTTTCGGGGGGATCGGGATTTTTGGGGAAGAAGGGGGGGAACTCCCTCGTACACTGATATGTAATCCCTTTTTTATTTAATAAAAAGAATTAGATTTAATTGATTAAAATGAATTTAAATAACACACATTGCTTTCGAACAACCCTCGACAACCGAGATGAGACCCAAACTTCACCACAACGATCTGCCCGCACTCAAAACACAAAACCTCACAAATCAAGACTTTCTTCACTCAGACAGGATCAGTAAAATAAAAACTGAGCCGCGGGGAACCCAATGACAAAAAGATTAGATTTAATTAATTTTTTTTTTTTGAAACGAATGGAAAAATAACTTAATTTTTCTAGAGTGTGACAAACTACCCTCCTTACAAAAATTTCGTCCTCGAAATTTCCAAGGTAGAAGAACCGAAACATAACACCACGAAGAGAATGACGCCCAAAAGCACCAAAAACTTGGATAAATTCGCGATGAGAACCGGCAACAACGACAAGGAGGTTTCCAACCAAAACAACTACGCCAACGAACAAACAATGCCAAAAGAGATATGCAATCGACAACAATTCATCCCAAAATAACGCCCAACAACAATCGCAAGCCGAAACATCCATCAGACTTCCCTAAGAGCGCAACGCGTCGAAAAGTAAAGAGTACGTCGCAAGACCAACATGCCAAGAAAGAACCGATATTACATAAACAAAATCGTCCTCGAGAGAGTCAAGAATTTCCAAAGAAATGGTTTTTGTGCAACCATAGGTTCCCAAACCAATCAACACAAGCAAGAAACGCGCATTTTCGAACAAGAAGCACGATACGGAGGTCAAACCGCAAGAATATTGCCCCGAAAAAATTTCAAAAAAATTCCACATAAATCCTAGAACATGCCACGACACAATGTGGACATGCCGGGAAAATTTCCAAGTGCTAAAATGCCAAGGATACGAGGGGACACGGCACGGATATGTTGACACGTGAATGACACGCCGAGGACACGCCGATATGCTAAGGATATGCCGAGGACATGTCGATATGCCAAGGACACACTGAGGACACGCCGACACACCAAGAATACGCCAAGGACACGCCGAGGACACGCCGACACGCGAAGGACATGCTGAGGACACGCTGATACGCCAAGGATACGCCTAGTATACGCCGATACGCCGAGGATACGCCGAGGATACTCCGATACACCGAGGATATGCCTAGGACACGCCGATATGGTACCGATACGCGGACACAGTACGGATACGATACGGATATGATACGGATACTCCGATTTTTCCAAATATTTTTCTAATTTTTTTTGAAAAATAAAAGAGCGGTTTTTGACTATCGCAAAGAAGTCCACAGCGACTTTATCACCACGAACGTGCAAAACAACCCCGAAATAGGTTTCCGAACAAGGTACGAACTATCCAACCAATACGAAGCAGAATGTGAAAGCAAGACAACCCGCAAGGGATGGTCACATAACAACTGTGCCACCCGAATCATACCAAACGACCACAATGCCACCAAAAGAAGAACCGAACAATCAAAATCTCACAAACCAACCCGCACACACCTAGCGCGGTACCAGAATGACTAAGAAGTTTGATTTGAGATGTGCTGGTCAGTCGCCTTCTCAAAACAATCCTTCGTGTTCATTCCTACACCACATGACACGGACTACGCACACCGGTCACGCCAAACATCTCCACAATCCAAGTCGGTACAGTCGACTTCAAGGAGACACATACGTTCTATACCCAACACTCACAACACAGCTGCACAACCCAAAAGTAACTTCATCTCACTAATCACACCAACCACAAGACAATCCCACAACACACTCTCAAACAAACTCCAAAGAGAGACAATATTACAGAACAGAAGTGTCCAAACGCAAATAGACACGGCACCAACGGATACGACAACAATCTAGATTCGCACGAAGATATGACGAACAAGAACGAATACACAAAGGAAACCCACAAGATAAGAGGGCACGAAACAAAGATACGTTTCCTTAAAACAAGCTCTACGAAGTAGATGATTCTCTACGCGCGAGAAGAACAACACTTTACCACTACGACAATCACCATAACAGCAGACGTACCACAAACAGTCGACAAGAAGATGGCAACAGCCAATCGCAACATCAAAAGTTGGAAAACAAGGAGTAAGAAGATTTTTCGAACGATGCACAGCTTCCGAAATCACCACCAAGTACCAACAAGAAATACGATAAGTCAAATCGCACACCACCGAAGAACAAGGAATCCTAGTAATGAAAAGGATAAGGCACGAGTGCACGCAACAACATTTTCAATGAAGATGGTAGGGACCATCAATCAAGCACGTTGATCCAAAAGAGTCGACGAGACAATGAGCAACCAGGGAACGACATCCACTCACTGATCCAGTAAAGGTTAAACTGGGAGGAATTCAGTATGCCGAGAGAAAGAGACACCCGGCCAACCACATTCCACAACCAAGACGAAGCGAAAGAATCACCCAAGCCAAGATTTACCTTCTATAACCTCACACCCAATTGAAAAAACAATTCTAACTCTCGTCTTCAAATACCAAGCAAACACATGATACCTCAAGCCAAAACCAAATCATCCCAAAGTAAGTCTAACTCCCAGACTACTCAACAAACCCAATGAACCAACCAAGACAATTTTAGCACAAAGCCATCTCCCAAGTCGTTTTACAACCCAACTAGCCAAATAACCAAGGAACCAATAACCACTATGGACCAACACAATTTTAGCCCTTTCCGAAAGACTTCAAGTCACAATGCAATGCTACCACACGAACAAGATACCTCACTCAATTTCCTTCATTCTTCCCAATCAGCCAAAATGCAACTGCAACTGCAAGGCATTAAGTACACGCAAATCCCTATGGGACCTCAAACCACAAGTCAAGATCAACTCTCGCATCAAACAAGTGCAAAGTACTATCATCACTAACCATTCGATATTAGTCTGCAAGGAGAACCTACTAACCCAAGGATACTTCACGTCCCAAGTGAATCACACACAACCTCTACTATGATAAGGCCTTACCACACCGAGATATCCTCACTTCCCAAAGAGGGTCACGATCACTAGACTACCAAGTGCTAACACATCAAGAAGCAACCACGAATCACAATCTCACAAGCAAGGTTATCCTAAGATCTCGCAACTCACACAAGGAACCATACACATCAGGGAGACCCAATCAATCACAAAGGGGAAACAACCATCAACCACAAGACTATCAAGCAAGAAGCCTACCGCGCAACGAGAAAAGGAGTCAAAACTCAACCATCAGGAAAAGAGTCGATATTAACGGTGCAAACGACAAGTTCCAGATACCAACGTCAAGAAGAACGACCCTATTCTACAAGGAATATCGCATAAAGAGTTCATCTGGGATTACAAGAGAAAGAACTCAAGAGACGGTTAACCAATCGTACACAGATTTATCATCCTTACTAGAAGGGCAGACAAAAATCAATCAACTGACTGCCGCAAAGTCCACCATTTGCCACTAAGAAATAGGCTCAAAAGCCACGATGACGACAACACGACTCCGCTTCCTACGAGGAACTAGGCTCGACGAGCCACAACCGCGACCACCAACGATCGAAATCGAGGAACAAGACGCTAAATCACCACTAGAATCAACGAAGAAGCTCGTTTACGTTCTAAGAACAAGGAACTCGAAACAATTCGCTAAGCCAGAGTAGGAATCACCACTACCATCAAGAGGATACAACCGGAACAAACAAGTCCAATACCCACAAGATCCTCTAATAGTTGCCAAGACAGGCTCAAAAGTCGCCACAATAGAGACATGAATTTGCTCAAATTCTGAAGGGACAACAACAAGACCAACTCGAAGGAGTAGACACCACGAATTTCCATTCCATTTTATTAATTCGAGTTATAAAAACTTGTTGTTTTATGAGATCCATGCAATGCACACACATTCAATGCCTAGATACACATGCCATGCATCCTAAATGCAGTCCCTCAAAGCTATATAAAAGAAATGGTGTGCGCATTGAGACTAAAAGTCTCCCCCAAAGACCTAGGTAAATCGGAACGAGCGCTCTGATACCAACTGTAATACTCCCAAAATTTGAAGTATATTTTTTTTGAGAAGTGTTAAATATAGGTAACGAGTATCCAAACAAAAGGGTGAATAACTAACAAACATACTACGCTACCCACATGCTAGAATTATTACAATGCTTGCTATGAAATGAAATAAAGATAAAGATGCGAATAGGGTTTTATAACACAACCCTGTATAACAATGCATCAACTAAAAGAGAAAGGGCCAAAATGGGATTCTATATGATAATCCTGTAGAAGGTGGCCAACAGAAAAGAAAGAAGTACAGTACTGAAAGGAAAAGGCAACTTACAGCCTACAGTCCAGTCTCAAGTCCTGTGAAGGATCCCGCAGCCGCTCACAATCAAGGGAACAAATCCTACAAAAGTAGAGGATCAGGCACCACCGCCTGGTAGAGATAATCTATCTCCAAACGTCTATAATATTGGATTGAAGGTGTGTAATCATGCAAGGAATGAAATGTGACTCGTGCAATGGATCTCATTATATTTAAAAACATTTCCTTTTCTTTCAAAGTTCCACATTTGACTCATCGTAGAGAAAAGTAGTAAAGCACTGTGTCTGACCAAGACTCGAAAGAGAAGGAGTACTCGTAACTGATCTTTTCCAAAATAAACTGCCTAGACAAGGCCAACAGGGAATTGTGTCAAGTGTCGACTCACACTAAGTAAAAGACTCGTTTTTCGTTATATAAACGTGTTCCAATTCCCTTTACATTCCAAGTTTTACTTGTATTCCATTTCCGTCCCTTCTAGTAGGAGCAAGGCAAATATCAATCAATGTATATGAGTTTCGGCTAATTCCATATAGAGGCTCGTCAACCACTAAACGTGTCATATACCTCGTATTCCCCAACACGTTGGGAGGGACCAGACAATCCCCCATTGTGCAATGTCATGGGTGCTAGACAATCCACCCAAGGTACCACAATCCAGCTACCCGAATATCTAACCAACTCATTCCTCACCGTAAAAGTGGGTATCATATTTACTATAGTTCAATCTTCGTTCCCTGCGACCTAGGGCAAATAACCTCCTAGTCGATGTGTCATTCCACAATGTGATTTCATTTCCAATACTTCCAAAATATTTTCGTTTATTCACAAAATGTTCCGTTCATTTCCAAAATGTGTCATTCATTCGCAAAAACCCTTCTTTTGTTCGATTCATTACAAAAACGTGTCAAAATACCATTTGACCCACAAATCATCCAAGAATGTCCAAAACAAGCCAATATCGCCAATTTGATTTCATAAAACGACAACGACAGATTTGTTACAATAATTGGGATTTTTCACAATCGAACTCGAAATCGACCAACAAATGTCCTAGGGAGTACGTAGGGACACTAGATCAAGTGTACACGACATCAATTTGAGCAAACAATGACCTACGACATTAATTTAATACAAGTGTCCAAAACAACGTATCATAATTATATTCGCAAGGGAGAAGAAGAATACCAATAGAACAAACGAGAGGGATAGAAAAACTCTACCTGCCGATGCGACCACTAGCGGTGGTCAAAGCCCTGACCGTCGCGCGTCGCTGATTATTGTCGCTCACTTGGACTGACACCTATAATCCAACAAACAATCACAATCGATGACAAACGATTCAGAACACTTAAAAGAGAGGAACAAAGGCTTACCCACTAATGTGATGCCTCACGGTAGACGGAGCCTCAATCGTCGTGCGTCACTGCTTGCCCATCCTTTGTTGTTGCCGCGCCAACACCCACTGCCAACCGACTGCTAAGGAGGGTGTACAGTGTGGCTTATCCTCACCACCTCCACTATCGAGCACATGGCTGTCCGAACCGATCTCATCCTCCATTCCTCTGCGCATGAACTGCAGCACACCACCGCCACACTCTCATTCCTGTGCAAAACCACCTGCCACCACCAACCGCCCTTGCCACCGCCACTACCGCCACACACTACTGTGTGTGTGTGTGTGTGAAGAGGGTGGGAGAGGGGAGATCAGTGCACAAGAGAGAGAGAGAGAGACGCACAGGGGTGAGAGGAAGAGGGAGAGAGGAAGCAGAGCCGGGGAGAGGGAGGAGGAGAGGATGGGTGAGAGAGGGAGAGGGAGCCGACAAGAGAGTGAGGGAGAGGGAGAGGGGGAGTCGGCGACTGAAGGTGAAGGTAGGGTTTCGGGGGGATCGGGATTTTTGGTGAAGAAGGGGGGAACTCCCCCGTACACTGATATGTAATCCCTTTTTTATTTTTATTTAATAAAAAGAATTAGATTTAATTGATTAAAATGAATTTAAATAACACATATTGCTTTCGAACAACCCCCAACAACCGAGATGAGACCCGAACTTCACCACAACGATCTGCCCGCACTCAAAACATAAAACCTCACAAACCAAGACTTTCCTCACTCAGACAGGATCGGTATAATAAAATCTGAGCCACGGGGAACCCAACGACAAAAAGATTAAATCCCAAAAAAGAGATTTAATTAAAAAAAATTTAAACGAAGGGAAAATAACTTTATTTTTCTTGAGTGTGACAATATCTCTACACCCGTGGGTGAATCTGTACGGGTGAACTCATGTTATTCTGGATGTGAGCTATTGTTGGGTGGGAAATCTCTTTTTGTGAACTTGATTCCATTACCCATGGTTGATTTTGATGTTATTCTGGGGATGAATTTCCTATCCACTCATCGTGTGGTGATTTACTGTTTGAGGAAAGAAGTAATTTTTTGGGTTCCGGGTGAAGAGGAAGTAAAGTTTTGCGGGGAGAAAGCTTTGGGGAAGTGTAGATTGATATCCTGTATTCGAGCAAGAGCATTGTTGAGTAAGGGCTATGTGGGATTTCTGATACATGTGGTTGATATGCAGCAACCCAGTCCCAGTATTGCCGATATTCTAATAGTGCGTGAATTTGCTGACATATTTCCAGATGAGTTGCCGTATATTGTACCTGATCGAGAGATTGAGTTCACTATTGAACTTGTTCCTAAGGCGAGCCCTATTTCTATAGCTCCTTATCGCATGGCACCAGTAGAGTTACTGGATTTGAAGATGCAGCTTAAAGAGTATCTCGACAAGGGTTTCATTAGACCCAGTATGTCACCGTAGGGTGCTCCTATTTTATTTGTGAAGAAGAAAGATGGATCTATGAGAATGTGCATAGACTACCGACAGTTTAATAAGGTGACAGTGTAGAACAAGTATCCCCTTCCGCGAATTAATGATCTGTTCGACCAATTGCAAAGAGCGACGGTCTTTTCGAAGATCGATTTGAGATCGGGATATCATCAGTTGAAGGTTAGAGAGGAGGATGTACCTAAGTCTGCTTTCCAGACACGGTATGTGCATTTCGAATTCTAGGTGATGCCTTTTGGTATTATCAATGCTCCTGCAGTATTTATGGATCTTATGAATAGGGTTTTCCAACCCTATTTGGATTTATTTGTGGTTGTTTTTATTGACAACATCTTGGTATATTCCAAGAGCGAAGAATACCATCAGCAACATTTGAGGATAGTATTGTAGACATTGAGAGAGAAACGGTTGTTCGGGAAATTTGGCAAGTGTGAGTTCTTGCTACGGGAGGTGGTATTCTTGGGTTATGTCATATCCAGAGAAGGGATCAGAGTAGCCGAAGAAGGTAGAGGTAGTGGTTAGTTGGGAGAGACCAACTAGTGTGACAGAGATTCACAGTTTACTTGGGCTAGCAAGTTATTATCGTCGTTTTATTCCAGAATTCTCTTCTATTGCCTTGCCAATGACGAAACTGATTCATAAGAATGTGAAGTTTATATGGTCCGAGGAATGTGAGGCAAGTTTCAGAACATTGAAAGAAAAATTAGTGTCTGCTCCCGTATTGTCAGTTCCCAATGGCACCAAAGATATAGTGATTTACAGTGATTCTTTCTTGAGAGGTTACTGGTCCCGTATCGGTTAAGAGGAAATTTTGGGAAAAACTTAGGGTTGCTTGGAGGGTTGTCCTAAATTGGTTTTAGACTTTATTTAAGAAGGGTTTAAGAAGTTACTGAAGTCTTAAGAGGTTAACAACCAACATTGAAGTACTTAAATAATACTTAGTACTCAAGAGGAATTACTTATACACTTTTGAAATGTATAATAGGAGACGAGTCAGAGTCCTCTAAGGCAGTTCGGTAGATTCATTATTTGGAAACCACGTACTTGGTGAGTGTGTAGATTTCTCTCACATAAAGATTTTTTATTTGTATGCTACATGCTAGTTGAACATGAATGCTTACTTTAATCTCTTTGTGTGAAATATATGATTCACATATCTTGTTAGTTGTTGGGGATTGGGGACTCTTGTTTAATTTAAAATTCCTTGTTCATATGATGGATGATCCATGTTTTAAAATCTTGTGCTAGTTGTTGTTTAATTTTGTATAATCTCACATGCTTCGCACTTGTTCAAATATGTTGATGATATTAACGATGTTCTACTCTCTTACTTCTTGGTGTGTGCAAGCATGACTTATTACATGGATTGGTACACTATGGAGTTATGAATGTGTGATATTCATTATTGATTGTACATCCATGTATATTCCTATATCACCATGTGGTGACGTTGGTGGATCCTCGACAATGGGCTTAGGGGGAAGTAGATGTTTAGCAATGCAGTCCTAAGACGGTAGATGCCATTTCATGAGGATTGTCCTCGGCAATGGGCTTAGGGGACAGTAGATGCTTAGCAGTGCAGCCCTAAGACGATAGATGCCATTTTGTGGGGATATTGTATTCCGGTTGCGGTGTTGAGAAATAGTAAATTCTTGGCAATGTTGTCTCAACACTGGTCTTCCACTAATAGAATACTAGGGCTTGATTGATTCTCCCTATGGCTAGTGGGTTTGATTGATTCACCCTTAGCATTGGTGTGTTGGTGGTATGAGGAAGCTTCCCAATATTTATTGAAAAGATACATGTCATAACATTCATATGCATTTGCATATTTATATCAATGTTGAAGACTTATATTAGGGGAGAGACACAACTCTTTCGTTACTTTAGTTCATTTGTGTACCATGCTAATCAACTTTCTATATTGACTGCAAATCTGACTCTCCTGGATATTTTGCTGTTTCTTTTATTTTGGCATTGTATCCAGGTAAGGATGTTTAGTGGGGTTCATTACCAGGCTACCAGGACTCTCTCTCTCTCTCTCTCAACTGGAGCTATATCTCCAGTTTCTTGCACTTTTATCTCTTTTCTGTAGTAGTGTGAGGATGTGAGACTCTTTGTTATGTTCAGACTTTTATTCTTTTAGTAGACTACTCATTTATGTTGGGACCTTGTTTTGGGTCATTAGCTGTCACACTTGGTACTTATGGTTTGGATGTTTCACTCTTTAGTATATTTAATTTCGCTGCATATTTTGTTAGAAGTGAATGAGATTTATAATTTGTGGGAAATGTTATATAGTTTTCCTCACTTGTTAAAGTTGTTTGAGTCACAATTCGCAGACAGATTCTATTATTTATTAGTTTTTCGGGATGGGTCGTGACATGAACAATATGCAAATAAAGTGAAGATATGGAAATAGAGATTGACACAAAGATAATTAAAGCCACAAAAACTATATCAAGCAATTCGTACAAACAATATATATATATTGTAAACTATATTTTGTAAATCAATTTAACCATTTAAAACACAAAATTGACAAACTCAATTTTTTGTTTTTGCAGACTGCCGTGATCGGTGGCTCCATCGGCTGGTGGACCGATGCCACTGGTCCTTCCACCAGTGCATCCCCCAGCCTATCTGCTGGTGTCCACAAATGCCCAGAATCCCATTTCTTCTTCTATTAAATCTTGGTCTACCGGAAGTAAGTCTTGTTTTTCTGGAAATTGGACACTTGAGGGGTTCTATTCTATTAAAAATACAGCTTCCCATTATCGAGAAAGCATATAATAAGATGATTTGAAAACATTTTTCATTCCCTTGTTTGCAACTTTAATTCATGCACCCAACTTCAAATCATCTCAATTTTATATTCATGTTAATTCATCAAATTTATTCCTTAATCAAAAATCAATTCATTTCACACCCGATATTGTATTAATCATGTATTTATCTTGATGCATCATCTAGCATGCATGTTTGTTTCTATTTTATTTTAAGGACCATTTCTACTACCTTCTTCAATGAGTTCAGTTTTC
>NMUG010001930.1:0-16836 GCA_002855965.1 Monotropa hypopitys | reverse complement strand
TTTTACTTTTCAACTACGCCATATTTATTTTTTCTATTTTCCTCAACCAACAATACATCCCAAAAAATGAAGAACAAATCATTTCTTCTTGTTACAATAGCTAAGGTGACACCTCCCAACTTATTTGTTTCCCATTTTTTCTTTTGATATTTTCTTTGATTTTTAAGGGAAATGGAGGGGTGGTACACTAACAACAATGAATACGTAAACAAAAACTACCTTATAACTCCAAATCATCTTCAACATGAATTTTTGCTCATTGTCAAGACAATATGTGGAATTTGAGGCTCAATCAAGAAATGGTTCATGTAAGGGGCTCAAGTGGGCTAGAAAGGGGTATTTTGTAAGAAAGAAACTAACCGGCACAAATATCAAAGATTGCTTAAAATCCTTTCCTAAGTCCAACAACAACCGTATATGCTAAACCAAAAGATATGTAAATAATAGTGAATTCGCAATGCTAAATAACAAAGATAATGAGATCAACAACAAGTATTTTTATGTTCGTGACAACATAGAGTTCATTTGACACCACTCCAAGGAAGGTAAGGCACTAAGCTCACATGGGCGTAAGTCTCCACTAAACTAGCCTTCTAGACAACCGAGGATCGACTCACAAGCGACATTAGCCTATTCTTTTCCGTGAAGTGCAAAGAGGTTAAAAATAGATGCCAAAACAAATTCTTTTCAACAAACTATCAAAATGAACTAAGATGTCACCTACAAGTCTACTCAAGGCTCAACAAGTTCCTACCCATATTAAAGAGTTAAGCTTGCAAATCCCAAAATCCATGCATAAAACAATCTACTATTTACACAACCCTAACTAACCGAGTCCATCGCATGGACAATGCGAGATATACTTTTTTCCCTGCCTCAAAAGAGAAAATAGAAGCAGAGGCTATACTAGACCATTGGAATCAAATTTTGAAAAAACATTTAGACTCTAAAATGGGACTAAAAATAAGAAAATAAGCACAACTAAGGTACAAGCAAGGAAACATGTATCACTCCCCCAACTTAAATTGTGCAATGTCTTCAGTGTATAAGAAACCCTAACCAATCATTACCTCAAGTCGTCGATGGTAATGCCCACAAAGCTCCGAGATAGACACAAATAACCCTGCAAGACTAACAAGCCAAAAACAAACTACAAGACAAACAATTAGTCCAAAATTTGCTTGGTAATGGAAGCCAAGCATGCAGCACCGATGCAAAAATAAAAGAAAGATGAGTTCTCACGCGACTCTATATGAGTAGTACTTTTCTCCACGCTATTCTCACTTAAATAATGTACTAGAGAAGGAAATCTCTTAGAATTTCAGGGTAGGTCGCTCCTCAATAGGTGATGCCTCTCACTTTTTAAAAAGACACTCCAATCGACTTTCGCTTCCATCCCTACTCTACCAGGGTAATCCCAGATAATACACTACTAAGGCTAGAATAACGGGCGGCTATACCGGACCGTCCATAGTCGTTCGAGCACGGCAAACACTAGAGGTATCCCAATCTCCAAGGATTTATTGTCTCCTAGACGTTATTTAGATTTTTTTCATATTTATACGAAAAATAAAGTGCAAGAAAAAAAAGAAAAGGATAGAAAATAAATGGTAATAGAAAAAAGAACTATGCCTCTAAGAGGTGGTAACAAACGAGATAGTGACCCTCTAGATTGGAGGATCACATTGAAATGAGGGCCTCCCTGGGGGCCGTAGCACATGGTGAACACACTCACTCCCTTACGAAAGTATTGCAACTACCCAAGCCATAAAAATAAATACTTGGAGTATAAGGGGGCTTGGCGGCGCTTGAGAAATAAATGACCAACCACCCTACCACCACAGATGGCATTGGCTTTCAAGGCATTGACACAAGATATGAAACATGAAGCATGACTCACAAGGAGTTGGTCAATGCCTAGAAAATCAATCTTTTCTAAAATAAGAATAGGAGGTGGTGGTAGAAGAGATGCACAACAAAAGGTGGACACTTGTGCAACTAGTGATAAAAAATTGGCCCCAAAGAAGGACTCTCCAAGAGGTGTCATGAAAATAGGTGCAACAAATGCACACTCAATAGGCTCTTGGAAAATACTTGGCATATCGGGCTCAATGGCCAAGGTGCTAACAACGTTCACACTCTCACCATGCCAAAAATCTGCCTCAAGCTCCTCGTCACTAGAATCATAGTTATAACTCACCAATTTTGGTTCAGGAGGAGTGAGAGGAGTATCATTTTTTGATTCGGAGAGTGACCCCATCGTGGCTTCGGCCATCAAGGTGGAATGAGAGATACCCACGTCTGGGTTTTCAAGAAAATCAACCTCCTCGGAGGTCAAACATGCCTCCTCCAAGTGGTGTGTAGGAATGGTCGGCTCAAAAAGTGGGACATCAAAGTTCACTTGATATGAAAAATTGAAAGTCGTGATGTTGTTGCAACTTTCAAGAAAATGTTGCAAAGTGTCCTCTAAAAAGGATGGGTGCGGTGGTTAGGACTCAAAAATTTTCTCCGGAGGACAATGGTCATATGGTTCTAAGGGTGGCTCCGAATGATAAGACTCGGGAGGAGCCACCACAATATTGTCGGAAGCATAATTGGTATTGCAACCTTGGAGGAATGTTTGCAAGGCATTGTCCAAGGTAATTGCATGGGTACTTTGGAGAAATGCTTGCAAGACATCCTCCAAAGTAGCCGTGGATGGTGATTCGCACGCATATGGCTCTACTTGGAACCATTGTTCTGAGTATTTGTTAATTGGCTTCGGGTAAAAGAATTGTTGTGGAGCCATTTCATCGTGATAAGGATATGAGGGGGGGTTCATGTGACATCTCACATAGAGTGGTCATGCCACTCTTGATTAGGAGGCTTGGGGAATGGAGGGTAGGTCTCCCAATGTTGTTGATACATGATTTCCCAAGAGTTACCGGAAGCCATGATCAACAACGTCTATATTTTTTTTATAAAAAAACAAGTGAAAACAAAATAAAAGGGATATATACGATGGAACAAAAGAAAACTTCTAAACTAGAAAAAACTTAACTCAAACGAAAAATTCCCGGCAACGGCACCAAAATGTTGGAAGGACTTTTCTGGTCATTAATTAACGAAAAAGCATATGCCAAGCATTAGAAATTTATAAACAAGAAAATATTACTCTAGCTAGTAGAGCGGGAAGTTGGAGGTCAGTCCATAGGGAAATGTCGGAGTAGAAGTAATTGCTTTGCAAAGAATTTTGGTTTTGCGATAGAAATGGTAGGACGCTAGCCTTTTGTTTTTTATTGATAAAACTTAAAAAACTAAAGCATAAAAGAAAATAATAAAACAAGTAAAACTAAGTAGAATGGCAATGGGGGTTCTAACACCTAAACTAGACCAATGTAGACTACTCCAATATCCATGACGATACGGAGGAGGGATCATGGCATAGGACCTCCCACGGGATGTTTGACTCTCAAGCACAAGTCATGGGTCAAGAGATGATATGTGGATTAGAATTCGGTTCTCTTAGTCGACTTACACTCATTGGGCGACATGCTACAAGCATGGGTTGTGCCATCTTATGTCGACGACCCATCAAATAGGTCGACATCCCTTGGTTGGACCCGAGGTGAGAACTACATTCCCCTAATTCCTATAAAATTTCAAGACATCAATTCTATAGCAATTGGGTGGTTTTTAGGTGAATTCATTTACTTAGGTATTTTGTCGAACACCTAGCGGGACATCGCTACAAGCATACATCGTGCCATCTTATGTCGACGACACATCAAATAGATTAAAACTATTCGACAAAGACCATAGGTAGTGAATTCCTACACCCTATGCCACTACATTTACACCCAAAAATAGAGCAATCGAACACGAGCCTAGGACAGGGTGGTAGTCACCCCATGGCCAATCCAAAGAGGCTACCCCTCCATTAAACTACTTAACATTACAAAACATAAGAAAATGCAACACATGAAAATGAAAACAAAGTTTACTAAAATATAAGTGCGTAAATAAAGTACATAAACGGATAGAGGGTGGAGAGTCTTACATCGTCAAAGCTTGACAAACCTTCCAAAACTCTATGGAAAGCCCTCAAATGAGGGGAAGAAGAAGGGAGAAGAGAGGGAGGCTCTCAACCCCTTAAAACCCTAAGCTACTGAACCAAAAGAAGAAAAAACGTATCCCAATCGGGGTCAAAACGAGTATATATACCCCTACACTTAAAAATATTTTGCGCTTAATTGGGCCATTTTCTGCCGAAATATACAGTCTAGACCAGTCTACCAGAAATGTGTGGACCGTCGTTTGGCAAATTGGTCCTCTGCTGCTCCTAAACCGGTCTACCAGAAATGTGTGGACCGGTACCCATTTCTGGTTGAGCACTCTGCAAATCCTAGACCGGTCTACCAAAAATGTGTGGACCGGTACCCGTTTAGCAGATTGGTCCTCTGTTGCTCTTTGATGCTCTAATGCTCCAAATGGTCTTCTTGGTGCCCAAAATGGATCCTCGATGGTTCGAGGACTCCCGGGGTCTTCCGGACTCATCCGAGGAATGCTAAACAACATGTACAAGAGACAAACTAACAAAACGAGATCAAATGCATATGTACAAGAACACAACTAACTAACAAACAACTAGGAACAAAAACTAACTAAAAGAAGCAAGATTGTCACACATAAACTATAATATTGTGTGCCAATCAACTTTTTAGTAGAACCCTGAGGTGGAAGAGGCTTTTCATAAGTTGAAGCAGTACCTACAATCTCCACCTCTGCTAAATACGATGAAGCAAGGTGAAAACTTATACTTGTACATTGTTGTGTCCTCTCACACAATGAGCTCAATCTTGATCTAGGAAGAGCAGAATATTTAGTATATCGTGAATTACACTTGTAGAGTCCTACAAGGCCCGGAGACGAGGTTTCCAAGGATAGAGAAGGTGGCATTTGTGGTAGTAACTGTTGCTAGGAAGTTATAGTCATATTTCCAAGCCCGTTCCATTTAGATCCTGATTGATCAACCCTTAAGGCAAGCCCTTCACAATCCAGATACTTCAGGAAGGCTTATCTAGTGGTTAGTGGAGTTGGGGGAATTCGACATCGAGTATTTCCCAAGGTCAGCAGTCAAAGTCCAGGTGCTTGTATACTTTTTGATGGAGTACTCCTGCCCAGAAGAACCTACAACTAAACCACCAGAGCAGCAATCATGCCTCCTATTTGTGGACGGATCTATAACTAAGGAGGCTAGTGGGGCTGGGTTGGTACTACGGAATCCTAAAGGACAAAGATTCAGGTATGTCTCGATATTCTAATTTAGATCGACTAACAACCAGGCTGAGTATAAAACCCTGATCACACAACTCTGATTATCAGTGGTAATGGGGGTGCAGAGGTTGGAAGCCATCAGTGATTCACAACTGTTGGTTGGCTAAGTCAATGGTAAATTTGATGCAAGAAAAAACAAATATGGGCATGTACCTATGGGTAGTAAAAGCATTGCTTATAGATTTTTTGTCGTTTACAATTTCTCAAGTCCCAAGGGAGGAGAATGTAGAGCTAGATTAGCTCGTTAGATTGGCTATGGCCAAGGAAGAGGTCATCCCAGCAAACACGCCATTTAAATATGTTGACAAACCAAGCACTGAAGAGAGATAGCAGAAGTAAGAGCCCTAGATTACTCCAACTTTAGGGTTGATCACATATTTCAATACATAAAGTTTGGGACCTTGTCCCTAACAAGGTTCAGGCTAGGAAGCTCAGAATCCAAGAAACCAGGTGCGTACTAATGAGAGACATCATGTACCGTAGAAGTTTTACTCTACCTTATCTACATTGTTTGGCAAAATTAGAGGTCTAACAAGCAATGAGGGAGGTGAATGGATGGTCCTAAGGTGCACATCATAGTACTAGGACCCTGGCATATAAAATCATGAGGTTAGGATACTATTGGCCGACAATGCAGCAGGACTGTGCTACCCTGGACAAAAGGTGTGATATATGTCAAAAATTTGCGAACATTTCTCACAAACGCCCACTACTCTATCATCGATGAGGGGCCTATGTCCTTTTGCCCAATGGGGACTTGATTTGATCGGGGGCTTTTCCAAGGTCCGTAGCCAAATCCAACATGATGTGGTCATTGTCGGCTATTTTACCAAATGAGTAGAGGCCAAGGCCCTGACCACAAGCACGATGGAAGATGTAACTAATTTCCCATGGAAAATGTAATTTTTTGCTTCGGGTTGCCAAGGGTGATTGTGGTTGACCTAGGTAGGCAGTTCTATAGTTCGGAGTTCAGATAATACTGTACTCCCAATGGAATACATGTACAATACACTTCTAGGGCCTATCCAAGGTCTAATGGGAAAGCGTATATGACCAACAGAGAGATAAAGAAAGTAATAAAGAGAAGGTTGTGAGCAGCAAAAGGTGCATGGCCCGAGGAGCTACATAATGTTCTTTGGTCCTACAGGATGACTACACGGACAGCAACTGGTGAGACCCTTTATGTCATGGCATTCGAGGTTGAGCATGTTGTCCCTATTGAAGTAGAACTTCTTAATTATAGGATGACATCATTCAACGAGCAGGATGATAAAGAGTATTTGAGGATAGAGTTCGACTTACTGGAAGAGAAGAAGGAGGCCATCACACTCAGAGTGGCATCATACCAACAGAGAATGGGCAGGTATCATGATGTCTTAGTCAAACCAAGATCCTTCAGGCCCGGAGATCTCATGCTAAGAAAGGTTGACCCCACAAGAAAAATAATTGGGAGGCTAGGTCCAAATTAGGAAGACCCATATCAGGTTCTAAGGAACTCAAGGGCAAGCGCATATTGACTAGCCACCCTAAGGGGGAAGGAGGTGCCCAGTTCATGAAATATCGAGCATCTCAAATTGTATTGTAAATGAATTTCATTTTTATTACTAAGATTTTAATATTCTATGTTTCCTTAAATTTGTTCTATTTCAGTTTTCACTAATTAATGAAAGCCACAAGGGGGCCTCTATTCTGTTCATTATTCCTCATCTGTCCTTGTGAAATTTAACTTGAAGCAAAATACTGGCGCAAGGGTTATCCATTGCTTTGATAATAATATCTAAGGTATTACAAGATCAGAAAATCCCAAGGGATTAAAATACAAATTCAATTTTCCAACCTCAATAAATTAGAGTTAGAAAATCAAAAGACTTAAGTTCGAGAAAGAAGTCTACAAGCCCACTCGGCCCAGGCTCAAAGAGTACTTGAGTCTATGAGCTCTAGACTTAGCTGATCCAGATATGTCTGCTCAGTACAATGGTCCCAAAGGACAACAAATATGATGCCAAAGCATATAAATTACGATAGAGCAACAATTACGACAATATCTCTTACTTCTAAGTGCATAGCCATTCTATGCCTCTCCACTTGGGGGAGCAAGAAATGGGATAGACCAGAATAGATCAACTTGAACAAATCAAGATAAAAAAATTACAACAATAACATGACTACGGTCATGCAAATATGACTATGACTACGGTCATGCACACATAAGCTCAATGATTCATTCTAATAGGTGCAAAGGCACCACTGAAATTCAAATTAATCAAAGCATGGAAAGTATATGAAGTGTAAAGTTTTTACAGACCACATGGCTGGGCCAAATAAAAAAGAGAAAAAAATAAAAAAGTTTTCCTAGTCAATCAAAGACAACGGTGCCAAACTGGGTCTACTCTCCTACAACGTCTGGTCCGACATCACCAAAAGCAAGGCCAATAGTAGTATCGTCTTTCTTTGCATCTGGTTGGCCAACAGTAAGGTCGGTAGGGTCCACAAAGTCCACCTCGATGGGGGCCTTAGCAGTATCACCATCAACAACAACATTGATATCTTCCTCCTCGGGAAATGAAGGGTCATCCACTCCAAGTCTGAAGATGGAGAAATCAATGGATGGATAATAGGCCGAGTAGACTGCCTTGAATGTTTCAAAGCCTTCAAGAGCATAATGTTCAATCATTTACTGATATTGCTTAGACTTCTCTATCGTAGTAGCAATAGAAAGCATTAGCTCCTCTATCTCCAGAGCAAACCCCTCAGAATTATGCACCACCATTGGAACACTGATGGTGTGATGGTAAAAATCAACCCAATAACCTTAAGGTCACATCCACTTTGCATATACTACCAAAGGTTTTTCTTGTTCTCGTATTGTTTTCTTCCCAGACACCCATGAATGGGTACCAACTTGGCGTTGATTTTTTTATGGCTTCATGAGAAAGCTTGCTCAATGTAGCCTTTTGGCGTTCAAGCACATCTATCCTACTTCATTGATTTTCAACTCAACCTCTGACAACTTCTTCTTCTCTTCTAAGGAAGACTTAGCCTTGTCTAGCTCAGCCAGAGCTTCATTCTGACCCTCCATCTCTTTGTCATGGGTCGTCTCTCTGGCCTACTGGGCGGAAGCCAAGTCTTTTGCAAGTAATCTATTATCGGATGTCAGAGACTTGATTTGAGATGCCATTTTCTCCTTCTCATTTGACAGAAAATTCACTTGCTTTCCAAAATTTTTTATTTTAATGGCGGTTTGAGGAACGAGCTTATATTAAGAAAGTGAAAGGAAAAAATATGAGAGATAGTATTAGACCAGATAAGTACCTTTCCAAGGTCAAAGAGAACTCCTCGGTAGACATCTATTGGATCAGTCATAGATAAGACCCAGACATCGGATGGTTTGGTCAGAACACGCATTTTCCAAGCATGACCTCATAATCTATTAGGATTGATGGACCATCATCATGCTTGCTCAGAGGGACGTCATCCCCATGTTGAATGGTTTGAGGGTGCTCAGAATGGCTAACCTTAGCTTCTTTGATAAATCGATCGGGGGCACATCGGTTTTAGGCTTTGGGGGTGCCCCATCCTTGATCACCACCCCCTTCTTGCTCTGCCAGGGGAGTGGAACATACATAAAGGCAGCAATATCATCTTCATCTTGCGACCTCCTCTTGTTTAAAATAGACTAACCTTTGGGCAGTGTGGATGTTTCCTTGTGTGTATTTGATATCTCCTTAGCTAATAAACATCAATTTTATTCAGGAAAAAAATCAAGATCAGAATGGTTAGGTGTCCAAAAAGGCAAAGTGTTCGTACCTCTTTCTAGGGCTAGGGCATTACTTCCAACTTTTGGTCCGAGTTGATGGGTAGCAAGGGATTCTGACGTAACCAACAAAGAAAATTTATGGACTTTGTGATCGCGAGCACTGGCGATCTATTTTTGTCTCTTATCAGAAATGTTCACATGTTCCTGACCTGAAAAGAATGAAGGAGAATCAAACCAAAACTAAAGTTCAATCAGATAAAATGCAAACTCCTAAATGCTCACTTTCAGAGAAAGGGAAGCCCCATTGCCCACAAATTGGGAAAACATTCTTCTCTTTCCATGTGTTAAATTCTCATCATTCATCTCCGAAGAAGAAAATTTTGTCTTTCTATGCCTTTTTGGAGAAGGGGAGCTCTTTTACCCGATCGTCCCCCTTGTCTCTCTTTGAAAAATACCACCACCTATGGGTTTTGGGGATCTCTTTCAAATTGAACAAGTACAGGAACACATTTAGTGTCAGTGGGCATTTTACATCAGAGATTGTGTTCCATTACACCGCACAACCTATCAATGTTCTCTACGCGTTGGAAGTGAGTTGAGCTAGGGCTAGACAAAAGTGTGCCAGGATTTCACTAATAATGCGAGGGAAGGGTATGGGCAACCCGTCATCCAAGGCACCAAAATAGATGTAGGCTTCATCATCCACACTCGAGCATGCCCTCTCACCTACTGAAGGAACTTTGAGGGTGATGGATTCAGGAATTTGGTACTTTTTCCTAATCAACCCAAGGTCACAAGAAGATAAGGAAGAGGCGACCTCCAATGTGGCAATATCGTCTTCCGGAACTTTGTCCCTTAGGGACCGCACTGCAATTGGTTCTTCCTAAGGGCCATGACCCTCGCAGTTTAACGTCCAATCAATGACTCAGTATCTACGTCCCTCTCGACTTTGTCCTTGATAATAACAGGGATATTGGAGTTTGGATCTAGAACTCGTCATGGATAAGTCGTAAGTGTTCAATCTACTTCAAATCTTGACGCCTAAGGGCAGGAGTGAAATAAAAATCAGAATCAAAAGTGATGAAATGAAGGGTGGATGGCGTACTTAGGGCTGCACATCGGACGGAACAAAAAAACTCATTTCGAAATTCAGAATATTTTTTTCGGAACTAAATTTTTTCGTTCCAATTTTAGAACTATTTTATCAGAAAATTTATTTATGTTCCAATTTTGGAAATTTTGAAATTTCAAAATTTTTGAAACTTTTTGGATTTTTGTTAAATTTTCAATTTTTTACTCTGAAATTTTTATTATAATAGAAATTTGAACAATATCTTCTGATGAAAAAAAATAATCGGATAATCTTGATATAAGTGCAGATTATAGAGTATAATATCAAAATTTTTCAATGTTCGGAAACTTTAAAATTGTCATATGATTAATTGATCGTTGTGAATTTTATCTTCCCACTTACAACTACAAAGAACATAAATATTAATTAAAAAATTTCATACAAATATCAATGCATATTTGAAATTTGTTCAGAAATTAATCAAAAATCTATGATTGGAATTTTTTCAAAAACTTTTCGGAATTTTTTCATAATTCAGAATTACCAAAGTATGTTCTAATTACATTCCAACTTTTTTTAGAAAATTCGAAATTTGGAAATTTCGGAATTCGAAATGAAAAAAAGCATTCCAAAATCGGAAAAAATCGGATCAAATTTTTAGAAATTTCGGAATATCGGAAAAATGAACAGCCCTAAGCGTACCTAATAGATCATCTATGGAAAATCTTGAAAAACTTTCGAGGAGCAATACAATCGCACGAATGGAGAGTTGAGAAAGAAGGTGAGAGGGAAAATGAAGAGGGAAAAACAGTTATACGGATTCAAAAACCACTTCACAATCCTGATCGTTCTTTATAAAGGAGATATCAACGGTCAAAATTGGGATAAAATGCCAAAAGATGATCATGATGATCATAGAATGACATGTGCCACAATAGTGAGAAGCTCTACAGATGCATTTAATACGTATAATCGACAAGGGAAAGTAATCGTCATTCTGAGTCATTGGGTGTTCACTTGCTCACGACATGGGCATGAGCTCAAGAACCGTGGAATAGCTGATAAGAGAAATTGGCCTCATCAAGTCAACTTAGATATGAGCTCAAGCGAATAACTCAGTAAGGTCTTATCACGACCTGGTCAGATCGGTTCTACACCAAAAATATTTAAGGCTAAACAAATCAACCCATGCATACTTCCACAGTAGCTCATCCTACAGAATGGATCGCAAAGGAAATATGTAATATCCTAAGCTATAATGGACAAAGATCGTCTCCTCTCTAAAAAAAATTAGGCACAATTGGCACCGTAAGACTTCAATTACACTACAGGGCAAACAAGAAAACATTAGATATGGTATCCGCCACATATGGCAACATCCACAGTTTTAAAATCTGCAAGTTAAGTAAACTACATATTTTGAGTTTAGTAATAAAAGGAGAGTCTGAGTTTGAAAACTTCAAATTAGCATACATTATGGGATCAATCAGTTTTATTCTAAAGCAACCATTGCTTGGTTAATCACCATAGAGGCATAGACACATCCAACAGTGGCCTTATTTTTTACACAAAAGTTTGCTTACAATATACCATAAGTTGTGACCAGCTCTCAAATACCAGAAGTTCCACAATTGCTGGTTCCATAGATTTCTACCTCACTAATACAAACTCTTACCCATCAACACAAAGAACACAATGGGATCCCCTGAATTTTCAATCTGATAGTACCAATCCAAAAAATATGCATATGGACCGGCCACCAATCACTCTCCATCCACGACGGTACCCATTTTGTTTTGCCGGCAAGCCTTAAGCTCATCAATCAAAGCCTCGATATCATTCCACGAGGACCCACCTTCCTCCACCGCTCTCTTAGCCTTCTCAGCCAACTCTTTTGCCCTCCTTGTCATCAGCACCACCGTCTCGCAGCCACCCATTAACTTCTTCACCGCCGCCTCCACCTTCTCCCTTCCCACCATAGTCTTCCTCTCCATGTTCCATGACGCCCACTCAACACTCCCAACCCTAACCCCAATCTTCAGCACATCCGTCACCAACTTCTCGTTGTAAAATTGCTCAGCCGATAGTGGCCAGGTGATCATCTTCACGCCGGCACACACACCCTCCAGCGTTGAATTCCACCCACAGTGCGTCATGAATCCCCCAATCGCCACATGTTCCAATATCAACAGCTGCGGTGCCCATCCTTTAATGATCAGCCCTCTGTTACTTTCAATCATCCTCTGTTCAAATCCCTCAGGAAGCCAATTCTCTCCGTTTTCCGATTCAAGAATCTTCCCCACTGCCCAAATGAAAGAGCAATTAGAAGCCTCAAGACCATGTGCTAGTTCGACAAGCTGTGCTGGCTTCATACGAGCTAAACTCCCGAAACTTACATAAAGAACAGAATTGGGTTTTTTGGAATTGAGCCAATTCAAGCAGCTGTGTTCATCAATGGCTGCTTTTTGGCCTCTTTCAGCTTTATCTGCAGCATTTCTATTACAAAGTGAAACTGGGCCTATTACCCATGCCTTTTTTCCCATTTTCTTTCTGTAGTGTTCAACATAAGCTGGTTCCAACTCATAGAAGCTGTTAATCACTTGCCCAAAAATGTTCTGCTCTGCTCCCATGCGTTTACCTGCAGCCGCGTATACAGAAATTTAACATTGACATAATCTGTTAACAACCTTGAAAATATTTTGAACTTACAAAGCACAATAAGACAATAGTCAACCTAAACACAATTAGAACCAATAGCTTTTTTCACAAGATTTGCAGGCCTTGGATTATGGATAGAAAGGAAAGATCTAGTAGTTTCACGTTAAGCCTTGTACCCAAACAAAACCCACATGTTTTTCATAATTGTGGGTGGGAATTTTGCGCGATATCCAAAATACTCGCAAAGATTTTGATCCGGATGCTCTTTTCTTTGACATGTTCTTTGCACTCACAAAAATGATTATAGGACACTCCTCTTCGACGGAGAGGGCTCTCCGATGATAAAGTCCGTTGTTTTTTACAAATGATAAACTCAATCCAAGAACAAAACTCAATTATTTTAGTTCTAGAGAGACTGAGAATGTGTTTACCTTTGTTTCATAAGGTTTTAACTAATATGATGATTTTACTCCTTTTCCGACCATTGGGTCCCATTTCTTTATTAACAATAGAAATGAGTGTAGTTTGACTAAACTTTACACTTCCCGTCGCTTTCTTGTGGGCCATTTGGCATGTATTTTGAGACTTCCACTATCTCTCTGGTCCCAACAATCGTGCACTACTGTCCATTATTATTAACTTCTGTGCCAACAAATCTTACTTTCTCAATGATTGAGATTTCGTACCTTAATCATTAGTCACTTTAGGACTTCTCATCCCAAGTGAATGTTCAGTAGACCCTATGCCAATATGTCAAGCACCTTTCTCAGGTTAGCTAACCTGTAGAATTGACATCAAGCTATTTGCCACGCATCCCTCAATATTTCCGAGCACACGTTGCTTCTTTGCCACACATCCATGCTCCATTATAATTTTTTGTACTGCTTTATGCTCGAAAAAACACTGGCCTTTATATCTTTGCTCGGGATTTATCTTTATATCCTTAAACTCGTTTTTACCTCGCTCAAAAGCCCCCCAACTTTGGCCACATACTTCCCCTGCACAATGTGTGGTAAAAGCTGATTTCTAGACTGTCCATGGTCTTCTACTTTATGTACTCATACTCAGCAGATTTCTTCTCTTGAAAATGCCTTTGGTATTTGAAACGTTGCAAATTAGGCGGTTGGAAAGGATTGGTAGGTGTCGGGCCCATTAAATATGCATCGCCTCGTATTCCAACGGCACTGTCTGTCATATAACTATATATATACACCTCTCCACTTTACCTTCTCCGTAATTGAGCCCTAATTTTCCAAAGCTTCTTGCACTTCCTCTCTTTCCTTCGATTTCGAACACGACTTGTCGCTGAAACTTTTTCTTTTTTGCTCGCATCTGCTGTAAGTCTTGTTTTCTCGTCTTCTAGGGTTTCAACTCGTACTGTTCTTGTTCCTTCTTTTTGTGCTTCCGTTTCTTTCTTCGATTTCTTCATTCTTAGACTCCATGGGTCATTTCCGTTCATGATGTGATACTACGGAAAAGATGGAGCAGTTTCGACAGATGTACAATATCTCTGATGATGTGCATCTTAAGCTTGCTCCATCGTACTATCTGCGCGAACTAAATGATGATAGAAATACCATTTTCATTCCCTTGATACAAATCATAGAAGGGGGTGTGTGATTTCACCTATACCGCCTCTATAGAACTGTGTTGAGTCGTTGGAGACTTACAAATCATAGAAGGGGGTGTGCGATTTCACCCACACCGCCTCTATAGAACTGTGTTGAGCCGTTGGAGACTTACTTTAATCCAAATCGCACCAAACATTGCTTGCATTATTGTGAGCGTAGTAGAGCTCAATAAGAGCTTAGGCATAAATTTAAGATATAACGATATCAAATTGTGCTATCTTCTGTACTATCTTCTGTACCACATTAAAGAGTTCACCTACTGTTGAGAGTATTTGTCCCACATTGAAAAGTTAAGGGACCTAGCCTGGGTTTATAAGGAGTTGGGCTACTCCCCCCATTGTCAATTGGTTTTGGGGTGGAACCTCAATTTCCTTCATGGTATCAGAGCCAGGCATCACGTGTTGGGCCCAATGGCCACACGTGCTCCCACGTCACCCAATATGTGTTGTCCACGTGTTAGGCTTCGCCACACGTGTGGGGGCGTGTTGAGAGTATTTGTCCCACATTGAAAAGTTAAGGGACCTAGCCTGAGTTTATAAGGAGTTGAGCTACTCCCCCGATTGCCAATTGGTTTTGGGGTGGAACCTCAATTTCCTTCACCTACTACATCAAGTTGTGCTCCAAACTCATTGAGTTGCTCCCTAACTCGCCGAAAGGGACAGAGGATGGCTATTTCATAGTCACTGGCAACTGAGAGCATCCTGATTATAAAGACACAGTTGTCCACATTCCGCATGGGCCAGGACATCCCCGTTAAGTGTTCTTCCTCTGTTTTGCATTTTGTTACTGGTTTGCTGATTTGTCGTGCTCCTGATGTTTGTCTATCTTTTCAGGTGAAGGTATTGACCCTCATGGCAAAAGTAGCCATTACGGGACAAACAAGGAGTTGGACAGTTTTCGCGTACAAAGTCACATGGAATCAGAACTTGAGAGCCTACAATTTCCTGCTTGGATACGAGCCATGGGATCGTGGATATAAACAGCTTCCTCGAGTAACAGTTGCTGGTCCTAGCAACATTCCGGAAGGTATTCCCTTATCTGTTATCCATTCCCAAACTGAGGTGGTACATCATGACCCACGTACCGATTCTGTCGATCAAGACATTGAACAAACACCTTTGCATGAGCACTCTAACCTCTTGGCACACCAACCACAAACCCAAGTCCCTTCTCCAGGAAAGACTGAGTCTGTTGAGCACTTGTTTAACGAAGGCTTTGACACCACAGCTCAATAATTCCTTTCTTCTGTATAGATTCTTAGCCCTCCTCCTATTCTTGAGACTGCAGAGGCTGAACAACCTTCCTCGTTTTCATCATCATCTGGATATAGCCCCTCTTCTTCCTCCTCTACCAACATGACTGCACGAAAATTGGAAATAGTAAACATTGCTCTAAAAAAGGTTGCCAAGGGCTCTGTCGCACAAACTATGAAACCAAAAAATGATAAACCTACATAGCCCAAATGCAAATCTCCCCCCAAGCAAAAATCTCCATCCAAACACCCTATTGCACCCACTGTCATTGCTCCCCTTGTCACAAGTGTTGATGCTCCTACACAATCCATTGCTCTCCTGCGCACAAGACAGCGGGGAACCATTGAAGTTTACAGCTCGACCTCTGATGAATAAGCTTCCTGGTCCTCGCTTGAGAGTTGTTGTGACCTGCAAAGGGGGAACGATCTGGAGGCACAGAGAGAGGGGGTGGTGCCTCCAAACCGCCTCTGACGATCAAGTCAATAGCTACCTGAGAGAGAGAGAGAGAAAAAGAATTCACGAAGTGCACAAGGGGAGAAAATGAATGCGTACATTTTCCCTTCACTAACTCTTCCTTATATACCTGGTAGTTAGGATTCGGAAACCCTAGCCGCCATGCCCGATATTCACAGGAGCGTCTGGATGGTTTCCTTATCTTCCTCAACCGAAAATGATAGTTTCTATATCAGTGCTAATATGCCCCGCCATTCTCGGCGATCACTTTGCGAATACCGTCGCGTGTCCCCTGACGGGGTCATGCTTGAATATCCTTCCTATCATTTATGTAAATGACCGTTGTGAGATTTTTCCCGTTTGAATACTCTACTCGTCTCGGCTCAGCTGTGACCGAGCTCATGGTCATTGTGGTAGCCGGACCTCGATAAACACGGGTCGGCCCCTCTCGGTTGGATCAATTGGCCAGTCCGGATCCTACCCCACTATCTAACGGAGCAATCCAGGGCCGTCGACCTCACGGACCTCCGGCAAAGCACTGCGGATGAAGAACAGAACCGACGGTTCATCATGTGCCCTTCACCATCTGAAGCAGTCTCACCGGACACCCGAAGGAGCCAAGTCGGGCTGGCCATGCGGCCTCCTTCAAGCTCCGGCGTACCCATCTGGACGTCAAGGAAGCACTGCGTCTCCACT
>NMUG010001929.1:0-16836 GCA_002855965.1 Monotropa hypopitys | reverse complement strand
AATATATATATATATAAATAGGAGATAATATATCATATATAAGTCGCATTGGAATATTCTGAACTGGATGACTGCTATACAATATACCGACAAGGCCGGTTTTAGAAAATAAAAATGATATATACGAATTTTCTGTTTTTCCTTGCAAATTTCAAGAGATGAATAATTGACTTTAAAGGCATGTCGCAAACATAAGCCAAAGATTTATAAGTTGATTTTTGCAAATTTGATTTCTAATTTATTCAAAGACTAAATCTTCCAAGATCTCTGATTATTTGACCGAACAGCCGGTAGGCATAGCCATACACGAGGCCGAGATATCAACTAACGAGATTTTGAAAGATCCATCTTTGAATAAAAAGAAAGATGGCATGCGAGCCAAGATCATATTTTTGGATATTTTGGGGGACGAGGACGTATTTATGTTCTTCTCGTACGTGACATCGGAACAGGCGTAGCCTTGCATGTGTCAAATTCTAACAAGGAGAAAGACATAAATGAGCGTTTTCTTTATTTAGGTGTTTACATATTAGATAGATAAGAAAAAAAAATTCATAATTTTCTCGCTGACGGCAACGGAATAGGTATAGTCATACATGTGTCGATTTTTACGGGGATATATTATGAAATCGTTTTTCCGCCGCTTTGATGATTACATCGCAGTGAAGAAAAGAGGAAGAAGAAAATAAAATAGATAACACAAAGATGCAAAATTGTTTTCTTTATTTACCTTGATTATTTATACTTCGGAAGACAAAATTCTAACGGTAAGTTCTGTAAACTATAATGAAGTATAGTATTCGGATCGAGACTGATAATAATACTAAACTATAATTTAGAATGTTTATATCGAGAAAAATATTCAAAGAAACAAAGATAAAGAAAATGTAATTCTAGGGAAAATTCGGCAGAGGTTCGGCTAGACTCGGTTGATTTTTGGAATTTTTGGTAGATAGTTTGGTGGTTTTGAAGGTTTGGCTTTGGTGGTTAGGATTATAGGTGGCAGGAAATTGGCTTAGAAGAGTACGTTCTTCAAGAACAAGAGGTGTTCTTGAAGGAAGTAGGGTTTTATGATATTTTGAAAGGTTTTGAAAGGATTTTGTGGGATTTTTGGAAGGGTTTTGAAAGGTGGCAAGGGTTCTGCTCGGGAAGAATTTTCTCTAAAATGAGAGTTTGAGTTTCAATGCTCAAAGGTCCTCTCCCAAGAGGAAGAGAGACCTATTTATAGATTTCTCCATATCGCATCTATAGATGCGACATGCTGAGTCATTTATTTTTTAATGGGCAGTGCGTTGGTAAAGGTGATTTGATATCTTGGCTTGGTCGTTTGGGTGGAAAATACATTATTTATTCGGGTGAAAAAAATGAAAAAATGAAAATATAAATGATTTCCAAAAGTCTTCTCGGGTCCTGAAATTGATCCGAAAGTTTGGTTTGCGCTTGCTCGGCCTTATGCTCAGCTCGGTCTCTGAAAATTTGAAGTAGATCTCTGCGATCCTTGAGTCGAATCGTAAATTTAAAAAATGTCTCGAGATTGATCCGGACACTTTTCGGAAAAAATTTGGAAATCGTCACTTTTACTTTAAACGGAGGTGGAGGCTTTAGGTGTACGCCTTGAACCATTCTTTGTCTGTCGAATGTAATTCGTAGGAAATGTTCGTCTTTGTAAATGATGTCAGTAGAAATTGTGTTTGCCGATTTTCGATGTCGGCTCGCTGTCGCAGTGAAAAATAAACAACTTGGCATTTATGCTCGACTGAATTCCGAATTTTAATCGGATGGATTTAGTTTTCACACAGGCTTCTCAGTAACGAGATTGCTATCGACTTTCCATTCCTAAACATGATTTTGGATGCTAGTATGGAATTCTGTTGATTTCGGAGCATAAAGCATGCAGAGAGTAGCTTTGTCGGCCGTCCGATTACCGTTTGTCCAGAACTGCAGGTTGGATTAAAATTCTGCCTTTGGGTAAATATTCCTTAACAATTTACCGATGTTTGTTGATTGATGCGTCATCACTGGCCGATGTCGGTGCTGCTCGTGGGAAATTTTGACATCCCGGAACTGTGTTTTGATTTATTCGGAGTCTGTTTTGACCAATTTGTTGACTTCTAAGGTTGGGTCAAAATTGGGTATCAATAGTGTGAAACTCTTATTTATTGTTAGTAGCTGAGAGTTGGAAAGCCAATTACGGTTTGTTTTATCTAGACCTTGTAGGAGCTTCTTAGTACTACTATTGTAGTTATTGGATTTTTACTTGGAGGTTTAAAATGTTTAGTATTTCCGCTGCAATTTATTTTATTGATAGTTGTGTGAGATGGATTATTTATATCCCTTGGGTTTAGTTTTTAGGCTTGTTATGTCATGATTTTGTTGTCAGTTTATGTATTTTATTATATTCCGGGACGGGTTGTGACAACTTGGTATCAGAGCACTAGGTTGTTAGATTCTGGAGTCAAGAGTGCTTGAGGTTTTGAGGTGAGAGTTAGGATGAGTCGGTGGGGTGTATATTCCGGGATTATTGTGCGTGTTACTTGACACACAGGCAAATACCTTGAAATCCGATTTGAAAAGCGCCTTATCAACGTATTTTCAAATGGGAAGTCTTGGGCAGTTAAATGGAAAAACACGATATATCGGAATACTGGGTTTAGGTTAGTTTAAGGAGTTAGTGATTAGAATGCAATAGAAGGGTGTATCTAAGGGTTTGAGAACTGTTGAAAGGCATGGCTTGGAAAGTGAACCCTAATGTGTCAGTTGTGTGTATGTAACTCTTGATTTTTACCATTGCATGCTATGTGTTACATGCTTATGTGTTAATTTATATTGTTTTTGGTTAATTGCTGCGTGTATCATAGTATGAAATATGCCATAGTATGATAACTGTTTCGCACATTTGGAATTCATTATAAATTTATCTAGCAATGCAGTGTTTAGTACCTTGAGAATTTGCAGATGGATGTGATTTAGTAGTTCCCTAGTTCGGAGTGTTTGGTTGATTTGTAAGAATCAGAGGATCAATTTTTACTAGATAAAGGTAGAAGGATGTGTTAGTAAAGGCTTATGAGACTAGACTATTAGAGTTAGCACGATGTTCTATGAAGAAGGTGGATTTGAAAACCTTATTAGATATTAGCATGGTTGTAGAAAATTGAAACCTAGTCTTATCGATCAGTTGTTAAGTCCTTGTGAGAAGATGTAGTAATTTAGTAAGTATGCAAGAAATATGGAGAGAGCTGAATAAATTTAAGTATAATTATAAAAATGAGAGAGAGGAATAAGTTGAAGGTGAATCAAGAAGGTTAGCTTAAAGTAAGTTTAAAAAAATAACTGTGGGTTTGAGAACAAAAATTTAAAAAAAGAAAAGAAATGAGAAGTGTGAAGTCTAGGAATCGATGAGCAATTGAGGAAAGATTAAGTACTTTCAACGGTATCTAAAAAGGGTTTGAGATTAATTGTGCGGGGAATCATTAAAGTATGGGGCTCGATAATGTTCCAAGTAGTATGAAATAGTATTGAACAAGAAAGTCATATATGTAGGAGATTGGGTTATGTTGTATTCCAGTGTACAGAATCTATAGTGTTAATTATCCCATTTGGCGAGGGTTTTGCCGGATAGAGTATATAGAGGTTTGGTAGGTTCTAGTACTTTTGACTAGGTGTCACATTCCAGAAATTTCATAATTTCCATTCGTCTTTAATGAGTCAATAAATTGATTTATTTGGAAATTCTATCATCGTCCGTCGTCAACCGACGCGTTTCGTTAGTTCGCAAATCGTTCGTTCATTTGTCGTATTCATCGGTGACCTTGCGAAAGGTCACGATGCAGCCTTAAGGTGTTTATTCGATACCTAGAATGTTTTAGAAATGTTCGGGATTGCATTGGGAGAGTTCGGGAGCGATTCGATGAAGTTTCGGTGCTTCAGCACCTTTCCCGTCTGAACGGGAGTGTAGGAGTTCCGGACGGAGTCAACTACAGCAACCAAGTTTTCGGCCTGAAGGTGCCTGCACGGTTCGTCCGGACCAAGTGAGGGTTTCGTCCGGACGGGGCATAGTTCGTCCGGACGGGGACGTGTTCGTCCGGACGGGGAGGTCGGTCAGAATGTTTTAAGTTGCGGGATTTTCTTATTTTGGCCTAACCTAACTCATTCTCTCTCTCTCTCTCTTCCGAAATTCTCCCAACATAAACCCTCATCTCTCCCTTCTCTCTTCTCCAACCCTCAAACCCTTTGGATTCAAGGAATTTGCTCTTCCCAAACGTTGAAGAGCTCGGTGAGGGCTTCGCGCCTATGGTCTCGGATCGTTCTGATTGGGTAAGTCTTGTCTTTCTCTCTCAAACCCTAGATTCTACTTTTGCTCTCCTCCATGTTTAGCTAATGGTTGAACCTTGTAGGTCTCGGTGAGAGCTTCGTTGTGGTGGGTTTGGTTCGCGGTGAGGTGATAGGCGTTTTTCGGCAATTGCTCCGGCGACTTTCCGATGACTTTCCGGTGGGTAACTCCTAACTCCTACTTAGTATGCTCGGGTGTGCGTATTTACATCTCATGTTTCATTGTGTTATCGATTGTTTATTCATTTCGCGTAGTCATATTATTTGTTGTTCGATCCATTGGCGTCGGGTGTGTTGCCGTGTTGTGGTTATTCGATTCATTAGCGTCGAGTTAGCCTTGGGTGTTTGTGTCGTTCTTGACATGGTATAGATGTGAAAGGAGTAACTTGTGTGTTGAGGATTACCCTTAGTGTGACATAGGCGCCATATGTTCGACAAAACGCCCTAATAGGTTTTGAGGTGGAACTTGGATGCATTGACCGTGTTGAATTGTCGTAGTGATTGTTGAGTAATGGATTTGATGTACTTGGGTCCTTGTGTTATCGTAATAATGCTAGTTATGGTTAAGTTAGGATTTTTCTCCTTGTTGTCGATGGTGGTGAACCTTCTAACTAGTTGGGGTTGGTCATGGAAATTCTTTGGAGTAAGTGAGTGTTGTGGCTCCTTGGGTGGTTGTGACGTCGTGGTATGGTTGGCGTGCGTTCCCTTAGTGTTGTGACTTTGGGAAAGTTGGGAAGTTTGTGATGAATCCTATTCTTGAGGGAATTATGGAAGTGTTTGGAAGTGAATAATTTGACTGGCAACATAAAGCACCTAATGAACACAATGAACTTCCAATACGGAGAATGGATCCCACGAGGACCACTCTTAGCCAATCCTCAATCTTTCACCTAAACTCACTAATGAAACAAGGAAGTGTAATGTGAATTTGACTTGGATGGTTCATGCCCAAGTCCGTTTGTGGTGTTAAGTGGGAGATACGTGTTCCCTTGAAGTCGCGGAATAACTAGATGTCATTGACGGGTGATGATCTAGGAAAAAATCCTTTGGCAATAGGTGGGAGATACGAGTTCCTGGAAGTCTCGGAATATACTAGATACGCTGGCAGGCGGGATCCTAGAACAAATCTTAACACATGTGTTTTACTCGCCCTGGTTTGGGGAGTTTGGCTACTCGCTCATTTAGGAGTAGGCCGGTAACTATGAGGTACTTTACTCGCCCTTGTCTATGGGAGATTGGTGACTCGCTTGTTTAGGAGTCGACCTGGAACGAATATTGGAATAAAACGATAACCTTGTAATGGTAATGTGGTTGTTCCCCTTGGGTGAGCCAAGGTGGGAAAATGATGAAATGTGTAATTCAATATTCAATATCAACTACAATCATGTGAATCCTAAACGTTACTAAAGAATGTGGGAATGATGGAAACGATGAGAGGACTTGACGTTGGGTTCCTTGCGAGCGATTGTAGGTGTTGGTCGCGTCTTGACCGTGGGTTGGGTTGAGGGTATGTGTGATTGAATATAGAGGTTTGCGTGTCCCTTAATAGAGTTCCATTGTGATAGTGTTTACGTTGGAGACCTAGGTTGGTTTGGGTGACACTCTACTTGTTTGACTTTGGAGATACTCTTAGTCTCACGTTACTTGGGTGTGTGCGTGTGTTGTGCCTTCTCCTTGACTTTGCTTACTTTTACTTTGTGGCACATAGGGTCACATGCGCTCGTGCATGCTTTGTAGTCGTTAGTTGTTACCTCACTGAGCCGTGTTTTGCTCATACCCTCCTTTCTCTCTCTTTTCCAGGCTTGTACTGCAGGGTTTCTCTTGCAGGGGTGACTTGGAGCTTGTGTTAGTAGCTGGTTCCCTTTTGGAGCTGCGGCCTCGGCTCTCTGTGTTTTGCACTCTGTTCAGTTTTCAGGTTGTAGCCCTGTTGTAGTTGTACTTTCTTTTACAGTTGTAGCAAGTAGTTCAGTTATGCTTTCCTTCTTGTACTCTTTCAGTTTGTATATTGTATCAAGAATAATGTAATGAGAACTTCAATTGCAATGCTACTGTGTAGTAACCGTTAACTCCCCAGTGTTTGTGTTTAATGTATTTTAAAAAAAATATGGGAAATGTTTTACTTAAAAATATGGGGTGTTATAGTTGGTATCAGAGCTTTCGGTTTGAATACCTTCGGACCGTGGGAAGACACCTATTCTCCATGGGTTCCTAGGTTCATTACGATTGATACAATTATTCTCGTATGCTTTGGAGCACCGGTTGCCTTGGGTTTGCCTTCTTAGAGTCGCTTGGGTAGTTTTGACTCCTCCTTGGATAGTTGAGTTCCTTGAGTATTGGGAGATGAGTGTTGTTCCTCCCCGAGAAGTTAGAGATGTGTTGGCAGTTGTACGCTTGAGTACCTAACTTCCTTGAGATTTGTAGTGTAGCTTCCGTTGTTCAGTTGATTTGAGGAGTTCATTATGGCTTTATAGTGGAAATTGTGACTTATGGTACGACATTAAATCTTGAGATTTGTTGGCTTTCTCATTTTGAGGTACAATTTCTTCGTTGTCTTGTGGTTTCGTGAGTCCCGCTGAGTTTTGGGATTCCTTCTTTGTGGATGTGTAGTAGAAATTTTAATTTCGGGAAGAATAAGGTTTTGAGGTTTGTAGGTTCTCCCGTTTTGAGGCATAAGTTTGGTTTTATTATGTGGTTGCGTGATTTGTTAAGGCTTCCGTTTGTGCATATTCAGGTAAAATGAGGATTGTCCTTCCTGTTCCTCGTGCGGTTTGGCTTTGTGTTTCCAAATTTTCGTGCGAATTGGTGTTATTGACCATTTTGGGTTCTTTGTCTCTTTGGAAAAATCTACATGTTTTATGTGTTGTACTCATTCTTTTCTATCTCAATTCGAATATTCTCGTGTAGTGACGTTAAATTTTCTTTGTGCCAGTGTTTCAATGGCTCCTAAGCGTGCGGTGAACCGAAATCGTCGCAGTATCCCTACTCCTGGAGTTGTTCTTGGAGATGGAGTTCAGTTGCAGTTCGATCAGTTAGTCGAGAGTTTGGCAGTAGCCATTGTCGCGTGTGGTCGCGAGTCGGGTTTGTCGTTGGGTAACGAGAGAAATTGGTCTTCGCAAATGGTTAGAGATTTTCTTCGCTTTAATCCTCCTCAGTTCGATGGTTCTGTAGATCCATTGAAGACGAATCATTGGCTTGTTAAGATTCGCAAAGTTCTAGATGCTTTAGAAATTCCCGAAGATTCCGTTCGAGTGTCCTTGGCGACTTTTCAATTGGTCGGTGAAGTAGGCGTGTGGTGGGATTCTTTAATGCAAAGTGATGGAGTGCCGAGTTCCTCTTCTTCGAAAGGTATGTCTTGGGTTCAGTTTGAGATTGTGTTCGATGCACAATATTTTCCTGCTTCGTGTCGTGAGGCGATGGGTCTACAGTTCGAGCATTTGATGCAAGGTGACATGTCAGTCACTCAGTATGCTTCTAGGTTCCATTCCTTGTCGCGTTTTGCTTTGGAGTTGGTCCGATCAGAAAGTCACAAGTGTAGAAGATTCGAGAGAGGCTTGCATCCCTCGATCCAGCCGTTCGTTGTGGGTCAGCATATTCAAAGTTATGCATCTTTGCTAGAGAGTGCCAGGGCAGTGGAGTTGTGCCTTAGTCAGCTGAAGATGACTTCTAGAGTTGAGTCTCCTCCTCGTGTTACTTGCAAGAGTTTGGGTTCATCCGGAAACGGTAGTAAGAAGCGGTGCCATGACCAAGTGGAGTCATCGTGCAATCGTCGAAGTGGAAGTTCGTCTTCTTCGTCGTGCAAGCCGGGAGTTGCTTCGGTCTCCCACATTGTGTGCCACAAGTGTCGTCAGTCGGGTCATTTCCGTTCGCAGTGTACCGTCTCAGTTCCTCCTTCGATGTCTTGTTTCGTATGCGGTGAAGTTGGTCACATGGCAAGAGTTTGCCCCAAGCAGTGAGAAATCCGGGTTGAAGAAGTGACGACATCTTTTGTTGTTTCTTTGGTAGAATTTCACTTCCTTGTCGGACTTATGAAAGTCCATGTTCTTGTTGTATTGTTAAGATTTCACCTTTGATTTGTGATCTTCGTTGTGTATTGTTTTCCTTGGTGTTGTATTGAAGACCACGTCGAACTTTGATCTTGGGTGTGCCTTATTTAAATCTTGGAATTTCCTTGTACTATCTTTTGGAGTTCTTTTGTCAAGCTCCTTGTTTGCAATTGAAGTTGCAAAATCTTATAATTGTGTTGATTGGTGGATAGCTTCCTAGTTGATATTTGTTCTTTCTATTGAATGTCATTTGACTTATGTCGGACAATCGTATCGGATTGAATTGGTTGAAACTTCTCACTTGATATCTTGAAAATCTTCGTTGGAACCTTATATTTTTTTGTTGTGTGGCAAAAAAAATGTGTAGGAGGAAGTTGTTGTGAGGTTTTCTTGGGTTGATCTATAGCCTTGACTCCTTGTTGAAATTCCCTCCTCTAGTCGTTGTAATATTATTTGGGACTTGTTGTCGTTGTTGCTGTTGTTTGTCGTTACTCTTTTACTCCGTGGTTGAGTTGTGTACCTTTCGAGACACCTTACCTAAGTCTCAAATTTGTTTCGTTGCGGGATGTTTTCTCGTTGGATATCGTTGAATCGTGGTAAGAAGTTTTGACTTCCTTTTTTGTTGTGACGTCTACCTATTGCTTTCGTACCAAAGTATTCGTTCGTTTGCAAAATTAGTGATGCGTGGGGATTTGGGCGCGATTGCATATTGGACCTTAGACTTGGTGTGAGTTTGTACTAAGTCGTGTTGTTTGGACTTAACACTTGCATAATTGGTGTGGTGTGTGTGAGTTTTCTTTGATTGTGTGATGTATGTTTGACATGTATGTATCAAATTGAGAAACGCTACCGGCCAGGGCATCTTAGGACGATCACCAATGTCACGCTGTCACCGCACCAGGACGTGTGTGTATTTTGTTGGGTGTTTAAACATTTCAATGCATGTGGTATTCGGGTTGGTTGCGAGTAATTTAGGATTGCGGCTCATCGTATCAGCGCATCCTTGGCACGTTCGGGAAAGTCGGCGTACTCTTGGTTTGTTGGTACATCCTTACGATGCGAATATCCTTGTTCGATGGCCGTGGTGATTGGCCTTGTGCGCTCGTGGTGAAAACGTGGTGGAGTTCGCGTGCAACTCTTGTTAGAGTTGTCCTCTCGTAGACTTTTGGTCCTTAAGCGTGATTTCTTGTGTATCCTTTTGTTGCGAGAAGATGGTTTGATCCATGTGATGTGTGTCGTGTGCAATTCCTTGTCGTGAAGTGGTTCCGGTCGCAGCGGAAGCGTGGTGGAGCGTGACTCTTCATTGGGTTCTTTTTGGATTGTTGCGTCAATCATCTATCTCCTTACTCCGATAAATTTCGAGGACGAAATTTTTTTAAGGAGGGTAGTTTGTCACATTCTAGAAATTTCATAATTTCCATTCGTCTTTAATGAGTCAATAAATTGATTTATTTGGAAATTCTATCGTTGTCCGTCGTCAACTGACGCGTTTCGTTAGTTTCTCAAATCGTTCGTTCATTCATCGTATTCATCGGTGACCTTGTGAAAGGTCACGATGCAGCCTTAAGGTGTTTATTCGATACCTAGAATGTTTTAGAAATGTTCGGGATTGCGTCGGGAGAGTTCGGGAGCAATTCGATGAAGTTTCGGTGCTTCAGTACCTTTCCCATCTGGACGAGAGTGTAGGAGTTCCGGACGGAGGCAACTACAGCAACCAAATTTTCGGCCTGAAGGTGCCTGCACGGTTCGTCCGGACCAAGTGAGGATTTCGTCCGGACGGGGCATATTTCGTCCGGACGGGGCATATTTTATCCGGACGGGGACGTGTTCGTCCGGACGGGGAGGTCGGTCAGAATGTTTTAAGTTGCGGGATTTTCTTATTTTGGCCTAACCTAACTCATTCTCTCTCTCTCTCTTCCGAAATTCGCCCAACATAAACCTTCATCTCTCCCTTCTCTCTTCTCCAACACTCAAACCCTTTGGATTCAAGGAATTTGCTCTTCCCAAATGTTGAAGAGCTCGGTGAGGGCTTCGCACCTATGGTCTCGGATCGTTCCGATTGGGTAAGTCTTCTCCTTCTCTCTCAAACCCTAGATTCTACTTTTGCTCTCCTCTATGTTTAGCTAATGGTTGAACCTTGTAGGTCTCGGTGAGAGCTTCGTTGCGGTGGGTTTGGTTCGCGGTGAGGTGATAGGCGTTTTCCGGCGATTGCTCCGGCGACTCTCCGGTGGGTAACTCCTAACTCCTACTTAGTATGCTCGGGTGTGCGTATTTCCATCTCATGTTTCATTGTGTTATCGATTGTTTATTCATTTCGCGTAGTCGTATTGTTTGTTGTTCGATCCGTTGGCGTCAGGTGTGTTTCCGTGTTGTGGTTATTCGATTCATTAGCGTCGAGTTAGCCTTGGGTGTTTGTGTCGTTCTTGACATGGTATAGATGTGAAAGGAGTAACTTGTGCATTGAGGATTACCCTTAGTGTGACATAGGCGCCATATGTTCGATGAAACACCCTAATGGGTTTTGAGGTGGAACTTGGATGCATTGATCGTGTTGAATTGTCGTAGTGATTGTTCAGTAATGGATTTGATGTACTTGGGTCCTTGTATTATCATAATAATGCTAGTTGTGGTTAAGTTGGGATTTTTTTCCTTGTTGTCGATGGTGGTGAACCTTCTAACTAGTTGGGGTTGGTCATGGAAATTCTTTGGGGTAAGTGAGTGTTGTGGCTCCTTGGGTGGTTGTGATGCCGTGGTGTGGTTAGTGTGCGTTCCCTTAGTGTTGTGACTATGAGGAAATTGGGAAGTTTGTGATGAATCCTATTCTTGAGGGAATTATGGAAGTGAATAATTTGACTTGCAACATAAAGCACCTAATGAACGCAATAAACTTCCAATACGGGGAATGGATCCCACGAGAACCACTCTTAGCCAATCCTCAATCTTTCACCTAAACTCACTAATGAAACAAGGAAGTGTAATGTGAATTTGACTTGGATGGTTCATGCCCAAGTCCGTTTGTGGTGTTAAGTGGGAGATACGCGTTCCCTTGAAGTCGCGGAATAACTAGATGTCATTGACGGGTGATGATCTAGTAAAAGATCCTTTGGCCATAGGTGGGAGATACGAGTTCTCGGAAGTCTCGGAATATGCTGGATACGCTGGCAGGCGGGATCCTAGAACAAATCTTAACACATGTGTTTTACTCGCCCTGGTTTGGGGAGTTTGGCTACTCGCTCGTTTAGGAGTAGGCCGGTAACTATGAGGTATTTTACTCGCCCTTGTCTAGGGGAGATTGGTGACTCGCTTGTTTAGGAGTCGACTTGGAACGAATATTGGAATAAAACATTAACCTTGTGATGGTAATGCGGTTGTGCCCCTTGGGTGAGCCAAGGTGGGAAAATGATGAAATGTGTAATCCAATATTCAATATCAACTACAATCATGTGAATCCTAAACGTTACCAAAGAATGTGGCAATGATAGAAACGATGAGAGGACTTGACGTTGGGTTCCTTACGAGCGATTGTAGGTGTTGGTCGCGTCTTGACCGTGGGTTGGGTTGAGGGTATGTGTGATTGAATATCGAGGTTTACGTGTCCCTTAGTAGAGTTCCATTGTGATAGTGTTTACGTTGGAGACGTAGGTTGGTTTGGTTGACACTCTACTTGTTTGACTTTGGAGATACTCTTAGTCTCACGTTACTTGGGTGTGTGCGTGTGTTGTGCCTTCTCCTTGACTTTGCTTACCTTTACTTTGTGGCACATAGGGTCGCATGCGCTCGTGCATGCTTTGTAGTCGTTAGTTGTTACCTCACTGAGCCGTGTTTTGCTCAGACCCTCCTTTCTCTCTCTTTTCTAGGCTTGTACTGCAGGGTTTCTCTTGCAGGGGTGACTTGGAGCTTGTGCTGGCAGCTTGTTCCCTTTTGGAGCTGCGGCCTCGGCTCTCTCTGTGTTTTGCACTCTGTTCAGTTTTCAGGTTCTAGCCCTGTTGTACTTGTACTTTCTTTTACAGTTGTAGCGAGTAGTTCAGTTGTGCTTTCCTTCTTGTACTCTTTCAGTTTATGTATTGTATCAAGAATAATGTAATGAGAACTTCAACTGCAATGCTGCTGTGTAGTAACCGTTAACTCCCCACTATTTGTGTTTAATGTATTTTAAAAAAAATATGGGAAATGTTTTACTTAAAAATATGGGGTGTTACACTAGATCTGTGCAAGTAGTCATAAAACCTCTCAGTTGTACTTAGAGTTAGTGCAGGTATGTTCATAGTTATAGACCATATTATTGTAGGATGCTACTGAGAAAAAATGGTGCGCTTTTGGGCAAGTGTTATTAAAGGAATCTAGTTGTAAAACCAATTGGGTTTGTTAATTGGAAATCTTTGGGGTAAATGGTCATGAGGATTATTCTATTAAATTTTGTGAGCTTGTGATATGTGTGAAAGGAAAATAAGTATGATAATTAGGCCTAAGAGGTATGTAGGATGTTCATTTATGCATGAGGGAGTTGTGGGAAAATGTTAGATTAATTTGTGTTTGGAGAATGAGGTAAGTATTGTAGTTAAGGAAATAACATGTGTGGTGTGCAAGGAGAAGAAAATTTATAGTATTTCAAGATTATTATGATAGCGGAGTGTAATAGTATCATAGAGTAAAATTTTATTTGGAAGTTATATGAGAAGTAGAGATCGGTAAGTTGGAGTCATTATTCATGATTGTTGTAAGAGGTGTTTTCTAGAAGTTTAGCAAAGACTAATATTATTGGAAAGTGAAATTTTAAAAGAAAGTAAAATTGTATTGATACTTTATTTAATGGAGGCATGGATTTAGAGGAATTACCTGAGTTGAGGAAAACTTATAGAAGTTAGAGAGTTTTAGTTGGAGGTGTGAGTTCTTGGTGTGTATCGGTATTGGGTAAGTTTGTTGTGGATTTTGAGAGTATTAATTATGGTAATAAAGTGTCAAGAGGAGAAGTAAAAAAACTAAGTATATAGGTTGAATATGTAAGGAATGTTTGATCGGTGTATAAGAAAAACCATGGGATTCTAAAGATATTTCTATGCTTGGGATTATGTGTTTTTGGGTGAAAGTGAGTTAATGATTGTACGGTAAAAAGGAATTTTCCAGATGTATATACTTGGTATAGAATTTTGATTGTGTTATTAGAGTAAATTATGGGGAAAGTTGCACGACCGAATAGTATAATGTCAGGAGCCGCAATGAGAGTTACCTTTAATTATGTATATGGTTGAGTGGTAGGTTATTTTTGCACTAAGTTAGAAAATGGGCAATATTGGAGGTGATTGACTAGTAAAGTTTTGAGTGAGTGTAATAATTTCAAAATGAAAGAAAGGTTTACAATTGGAAGAAAGTAGTGGGTATTTTTCCTTGAGAAAGGAGAAGTTAAACAACGTTAACATTGGTAATATGGAAATTACGAAGAGTATAGTGGTTTGGTGAAGTATGGTTACACCTTAAGGAAAATTTTTGGTTATGTAGAATGTATTGAAGTAAATGGCCTTGTTGGGCAAAGCCAATATGGCAGCTAATGGTTAATAACGTAAAGAATTGATAAAAGCTATTTAGCTTTGGTTTTTAAACCGCAACCTTCGAAGGCAAGATGGATAAGTGATTTATTTAGGAAGTAACCTTTAAATGTTGGCTTGTGGTCGATAGATTATGCAAAATAAGAATTTCATATGTGTGAACTTTGATAATAAAGGAAGTCTATTAGAGTAGCGCAGTGAAAGCATGGTGAGAACTTTTGTAAATTCATATGGATCTTTATTCAAGTAAGATAGTTTGAATTCATTATTATATGCATCCATGTGTTGATGCGAGACTTTATCGCATATAATTTGATTGACAGGGATGTGGCATTATTTATGAAAGTGTTTGGATGTGACCTGTTTGGGAAAGTCTAGTATAGGGACTAGAGATGTGCGTATGGCACTTATTTTTGTGTGTGATGCAATTTACCCTTTTGGGGGTAGGCATGATTCAGAAATTTTGATTTAAACTTAACTTCAGTATCATAATATATACATGTGTGTGAGTGGCATGTGGGTGCCAGTATTGGGAAGGATGTTAAGGAATTGTTGCTTAAAATGTTCAAGTTTTTGGAACTGAGAAAGATTGCTCAAAATTTTATACTAATCATAATTATGCTACTTTTGGCATAGTGGGTGAGAAGTACATGTTTGAAGGTGGTTATTGTGTCATTTTAGCGGGTTAAGTTATTGCGAGTTTTTTGGTTAAGCATGGTAAGAATTGATGATAATACCGAGTTACGAGATTAGCACGTTAATGGCATCATAAAGTTAATAGAAGGGTAGATGACCCTATACGATTCTTCTTTGGAAGGCAACAGTGCCATTTGTCAAGGTGTTAGGTACTAATTGAACCTAATATTAGCATTGAGAGTTTGAGGCATTACTCTCGAGTGTGTAGAGTGGTCAAAAAGTTAGAATGGAAATGAGATTATTAATTGAAAAGAAAATTGTAGTGTTTGTTTTGGGATTTGGTAGAATTGAGTGGAGCTGGGGGTGGTTATATGAGAAATTGTATAAAATGTTATATTCCGGTTATTGAGGGGAGTAGTAATATAAAAATTGGCGCGGTAAGAGGAGGTATAGCGTGTTTATGCAGTAATTGGTGCAGATAGTTAAACTATGTTTGTTGGGGAGAGAAACTTTAGTAAGCTTGGATTCGGTAAGATAATGAGTAGTTGTAAATAGTAGCAGTGTCCGATCGCGTCAATGGGATTTGATTTGTTGTTGTAAGAATTAGAGGTGAGTAATGTTTGAAAAAATTTAGGAGTTTGGTTCCATCATGGTTAATGAATGCGAGGATGGGAGAAAGGGAGTAATAGTAACTCTTTAGTGTGAAATAAAGAGAAGTATGAGTTAGTGTGGTAAAGTATGCAGTCTTGCACCGAATCGTGTGGAGGCATGTGAGATCTTGTATGAGAAGTTTATTTAATGTATGTTTCTGGGCATTAGAGTGACCATATGAATTCGGAAAGAAGCTTCTCTGATTTTGGGAGGCATAGATTTTCGAGGGCGAAAATTATTTAAGAAGGGGCGAGCTGTCACACCCGTATTAAATTCTAAATAATTATAATTCATTAATTAAAAATGAAAGTGGAGAGGTTAGAAAATAATTACTATTGTTTCAGATTTTTAAAGGATATAATAAATATGTAATTAAGGATTTAATTAGTATAAAATACTTATATAATTAAACCTTAATATATATATATATATATATGTATTAGTAAGGGCACACAAGGGTAGATATTGGGTAAGTAGAGGGGTAAGGGAGTCTTTTGGTATAAAAATCTAAGTTAGGGTAAAGGAGGAGGCTAATCATCATTAGCTTAACCTAAAAATTGTGCTTGGTGGCATGAGAGAGAGAAAAAAGAGGCTAGGAAGGGAGATTCAAGGAATTCGAAGCTTTGGAGGAAGAATTGGAGGAAGAAACATTCTTCAATCTTGATCACGATGTAAGTACGAACAAATGTATGTATTTTATATCTTTATATCAACTTCGAGTCGGTCTAGATCTAGGTTTGTAGATCAAACTCGTTTTGGGGGTAAACCTCTAGGTTTAGAGGGAAATCCTTGTGTTTTGGTAGGATTTTTTGGCCTTAGGAAGTCCCTAATCAAGTATAGAGGGAGCCTAGATGTTGGAATCACTTTGAGGATGGTAACTTTTGAGGCCTTAGACTCTAAGATTGAGTTTATAAGAAGTGTTTTTGGATCGAGTTTGGGCAATTCATAGAGCAGTGACAGAGGTAGGGGAACCAGTTGCGGGTGATGTCGCAACCGGTTGCGGATGTAGCTGATGGAACAACCGTTGGGGTGAAGGGGAGGCACATTCGGTTGCGGGTTGTGTCAGAACCAGTTCCGGAAGCCCAATCCAGGAGACCGGTTGCGGGCTTTAGGAGATTGATTTCTGAGATGGTTTTGGCAACCGGTTGTGGGTAGTTGGGAACCGTTTGCGAGGTGGTCTGACCTAAAAATTTGGTTGAGTTTTGGGAAGCTCTAATTGACTAAAACAAAGACATTTAAGTATAATTTTTGGTACGTTAAGTTGTTTAAAGGCCTAATTAAATATTTTTAACTACAGGTGAGGAGACGAGACTTTTGAATACCAAGAAGTGATCAATCTAACTTCAGATTTTCGGTGAGTGTGTAGATACCTTTCCATATATGTCTTTTGACTTGTGTTTAATATATGTTTGGTTTATGATGGCATGCTCATATGATGTTACGTATTGATTTATATGCAAAGACATGTTAGTTATAAATGTGAGATGTTTATATCAAGGCATGATTTATGTATTCAACTTCGATGTGTGCTTCATGCTAATGAATAAGGTATTGTGATATCGATGCATGATTGGGGTGATAGTTATGTACAAAATATGCAAGTATGGTTTTATGTGTTTGTGATTTAGTTCTTT